>AYEL01014771.1:0-16712 GCA_000484575.1 Olivierus martensii | reverse complement strand
CAACATGTAAATCTAGCAGATATAGGTCACCTGACTTGTCAGAATCTTGCTTTTTTCGACGTAATCGATAATCTTTCTCGGTTATAATATGACCATTTACCATTAATATTGATAAATGTAACAGTAATTTTGCGTCACATATTGGCATGAAAGTATATTAAACTCTCTTGTAACGGAATAACAGAAAATTATATTATTTTCAACTAGATATACCTTTATTAGCCTACTTTCTTAAAAAGAAAATGAGTCTTAAAAAAAGACCATTATGCTGATGTATGTCCCCTAATAATTTTTGAAGTAATTGGCAGATTTTTATGAATTCTAACAGAGACTCCATGCCATCGAAAATACTTGAACATTATATATATTTTTTAATCATGTATTTCAATCATTATTCCAAAATTATAAATTAATAAAATTAGTATTCTTTCCAGCAATTCTTATTTGTCTATAGCGAAATAATCATGCTGCATTTGGATCAAAGATATGTTATTCAAAACAATTTTTTTTTAATTTAAAATGTTCGCCAATATAATCACAGAATTTTTAATTCTGAAATTTTATTTACGATTATATCTAATCCAAAATATAAAATCGATACTATCGCTTATACTCGATTATAAAATGTAATCGAGTATAGTACATTTATCGATACTATACTCGATTATAAAATGTAATCGAGTATAGTACATTTATCGATACTATACTCGATTATAAAATGTAATCGAGTATAATACATTATTAATTGAATAAATGTGTAAATTGATCGCCTATACTCGATTGATGTTATCGATACTATACTCGATTACTACTGTTATCGATACTATACTCGATTATAAATTATAATTTTATAATCGAGTATAGTATCGATAACAGTAGTAATCGAGTATAGTATCGATAACATCAATCGAGTATAGGCGATCAATTTACACATTTATTCAATTAATATAAGTCTAAATAAATAATCAAGTGCATTTATTTATTGATATTATTTATCTTTAGATTTCTTGATACTTGTTCATCTATTGATGTTATTGCATATATTTGATCATAAAATTACATTTTATTAACGAGTATATGCAATAACATCAATAGATGAACAAGCATCAAGAAATCTAAAGATAAATAATAAATAAATGCACTTAATTACTTAATTAGACTTACATTAATTGAATAAATGTTTAATATAAATTTATGAAAGTGATATTTTTTTTTTCTAACAGGATGCATTTAAAATAGTTATGCGAAACAATGCATTTTTTAAGTGGGAAATAATGCTTGGACTGAATGATATAATCCAAATAGGTCACTGTTTTTAATTAAGTAATTAAAATACTAAAAACATAATTCCTAAATATACTGTACAGTATTCTATAGGTATATTTTTTATAGTAATATTTTATAAAGTAATATATAATTAATGTTACTATGAAACAAATCATTTTCCGGTCGCTTCCATTTATATCTGAATTATCTTAAAATACTGTTTTTCTTATTATATTTTCTCTATTTATTTTGATTTCTTTTTGTAAAAAAAAGACTGTGTTGATATTTAGTTTGATAAAAAAAAAATAATAATAATATGTGAAAATTACTGATTTTTGATCAATTTAAAATCCAAAAATGTCAGAACAATCCATGAATGTTGCCGATGGAGCTTCACATAGACTTAAATTTATATTTTAAGAAAATTGTCAGAATTAAAGATGAAAAGTTTTTGCGCTACTGAATACAATTTTATGGATAATGAATTTGTAATCGAGTATAGTATCGATAAATGTACTATACTCGATTACATTTTATAATCGAGTATAGGCGATAGTATCGATTTTATATTTTGGATTAGATATAATCGTAAATATAATTTCAGAATTAAAAATTCTGTGATTATATTGGCGAACATTTTAAATTAAAAAAAAATTGTTTTGAATAACATATCTTTGATCCAAATGCAGCATGATTATTTCGCTATAGACAAATAAGAATTGCTGGAAAGAATACTAATTTTATTAATTTATAATTTTGGAATAATGATTGAAATACATGATTAAAAAATATATATAATGTTCAAGTATTTTCGATGGCATGGAGTCTCTGTTAGAATTCATAAAAATCTGCCAATTACTTCAAAAATTATTAGGGGACATACATCAGCATAATGGTCTTTTTTTAAGACTCATTTTCTTTTTAAGAAAGTAGGCTAATAAAGGTATATCTAGTTGAAAATAATATAATTTTCTGTTATTCCGTTACAAGAGAGTTTAATATACTTTCATGCCAATATGTGACGCAAAATTACTGTTACATTTATCAATATTAATGGTAAATGGTCATATTATAACCGATTCTGAATTTGTTATATGACAAGATAATGAAGTAAATTTACATTATTGAAGTAGATATGACAGTAATAAAATAAATATATTAGATATATACTTAATTACTGCATTGTGATATATAATATGACACATTTCTTGATGCCACATGTGATGTATATTTACATTCTCTGCTTCTCTGCAGAGTTTATTTAATAATTATTAATGTCAAATTTTGAATCAGAAACGCTTGAAAATTGTAATTTTTAGGCTATTATTATTATTATTATTATTATTAGTTAAAAAGAGAACAAACAAAAAGACAAACTGAATGGAACCATAAATCAATTCGAAATTTTTCTTGCATATTTTGTAAGATTTAAAGAGAGAATTATAATTTCAAAATGAAATATTATTATTTTTTTTCGTTTGAAGTTGTAGCAAGAAAAATAAAAAATAAAAACCACTGATTGTGAATGTTAAAAAAAAATATAAGAAACGAATTATTTTAGTGTCAATAGCGATAGTAATTTTTAAATATATTAATGGAGATGTATAGCCATGAAGCTGATAGTAATTTAATTAAGAAAAAATAATTAAATTATTTTCAGCTTCATAGCTATGCATTACTATTACTATTATAAAGTAATATATATTTACTATTTTTCACATTATATTCCTGATAATGTGAAAAATGAAACGGATGAAAAGAATCTGATAATCGTTTTATATTAGGTAAAATTGCAAACTAGAATTATGACACTATCTATTGTTTACAGGATAAACAAATAAAAATTGTTTATTCTGTAAACAATTATTAGGCCCTATTTGTTAAGCATAATAATAATTGTAAAATTTAATCTAGATTAGATACTGGAGTAGACAAAAGGGAGGAGCCTGCACAGCCCAAGCACCGCGACTGGCAATGGTCTATTGTACACCCCCAATCAGATCATCCCAGAAGAAGTCCCGTCTTTTCTATTGTGCACCCCCAATCAAATCATCCCAGAAGAAGGCCTGTCTTAGAAAAAACGACAGTATATTCTTTAAAACAAACGACAGTATTTTCCTCAATGGGACAATAGCAAGATCCTCCGGAACAAGAAAATACATCCCTAAAAGATCACGCGTAAGCCAAGAAAAGGCCACACATTCACACAGGATGTGAAGAGGAGTTTCCTCCTCATCCTGACATCTTCTACAAATAAGGTTATCAGCAAGCTCAATCAAGTGAAGATGTTTTCTAAGATGACAGTGCTTTGTAAGAAGCCCTGTAACAATCCTAACTTCATGTTTATTCAGTGAAAGCAACTTTTTAGTTCGCTGAGCAGAGCAACCCAAAATGAGAGCCTTCGCCTGCCTAAGACCAGAGATATACCTCCAGGAGATGAGATGCTGGGCCGCCAACCTGTCCTTGATGACCCACTCAAAAGCATCAGGTCCAGTACCCAGGGCAGGCTCAGGTCCAAAAAAGGGGCGAGAAGCCCTTCCTTGGAAAACCCTAAATTAGATACTAGTCCTTCCAAAGTGAAAATTTTTGCTTTTAAATAAAGACATGATAAAATAATTACAATATTTTCATTAATAAGAATAATTTTATAGATTTTTTTGTATTGCTAAATGGAATTTTAAAAATAACTTTAATATAATTTTGGCAATATTTGCTCTATTTTCCACGGCTTATTCTTTAAATGCATCTTTTAAATGACAGATTTTTTTTTCTTTTCAAGTTATTGGTTCCGTTACAAAGCAAAGTAATCATACATAGATGAATCTAATGTTCAGTCTAACCAGAAATTCCGAAAAAAGTGTGCATCTCTCATTTTCTTAAGGCACTATAAAAATTAATTTTGGAATGAGTATAATCAAAATTTTCAAAAATTAATTTATAAATCATAAAAATTGAAAAATATAAAGTATTTTATGGTTTTTATCTGATCAAATATTTTGAAAAACGATACGAAAAATAAGCATTTCTCTTTGCCAGAGTGTATATTTAGTTAGATATATATAGAATGTATTCCAAAATATTACTAATATATTTTTATATATAATTCAAGCACAATTTGACCTCTAAAAAAGAATAATGCAATAATAACAGAGACCCAAATTCATTATCCATAAAATCGTATTCAGTAGCGCAAAAACTTTTCATCTTTATATTAACAATGTTCTTAAAATATAAATTTAAGTCTATATAAAGCTCAATTGGGAACATTCATGGATTGTTCCCAAATCGAGCTCCGTATAGACACTCTGCTGATTTTAAATCGATCAAATATCAGCAAAATGTTTGAAAACATCCATAAAATAATATTCCATGCGATATTTTATCATAAATTATTAATTTAATTGATGTGAGTTAATATTAAATTTTCTCCCGTGATTACTGAATACAATAATCATAATTTTGAATAAACATGTGATAAAGTCATTGGCATTAAACTTCAATGATTGATTACATATTTTCTCTGAAATCTTTGAAATATTCTCAACATTTTATCCGGTTTTGATAATGTTTCTTATTGTGCAATTCTTATAATCAGTCTGGATTTAATATCAAATTTTTAAGGTCCTCCCTTTACTTTCGGAAGTATTTATAGTTGCTTAGATAAACACAGATATAGATCCACTCTGATTAATGTACAAATCATTGAAAAAATTTGTATCTCATAAATAAATCCTCAATATTTTATTTTGCATTTTCTTTGATTCATTTACGAATAATTACTGTTTAAACTAATTCTGAGAACATGATAAAAATGTATTTTATTAATAAATTTTAAGTAAATAAATTTGCTTAATTATGGTATACAAAATTTGAAATCATCAACATACTGAATCTACTGAATTTTTGTTCCATGTTTACTATTATTTGTTATTTATTAAGTGTGTAATTAAATGAAAATAAAAAAAAATTTAACTCTAAATAGTTGGAAAATTGTGAATGCATATATAAAAAATATCAATGGCTCCATAACTGATGTGCATGTCTAAAATTAAATTAAATATTCCTTATTATTAACATCTAATTGTGGATTTTAAACATAGGATCAATATTTTGATCAATTTAATTTATGGGAATCTACATTTCAAAACTCCATTTTAATAATTGGATATGGAAAAATTAGTAAAATTAATATTGGATAAAAGTTATATACAGCGGACTCCGTGCAATGCGGGGGATACGTTCCGCGTTATACGAGATATCATTTCATAAGACGATTTTATGAAATGTAAACTTGTCTCTGAGTTCCAACACTGTTTTTTTTATGTGACCACTTAAGTGGTCACATAAAAAAAAACAGTCATTCGCGTTATAGTGGTAGAGATATCATTTCATAAGACGATTTTATGAAATGTAAACTTGTCTCTGAGTTCCAACACGTTATAGTGGCTCCATTCCACCCCACAATTTACTAATTCGCGTTATAGGGAGCGCGTAATATGTGAGTTTCTTGTTTTACATAAGCAGTTGAAAATCGTATCTTTAATATATCGCTGTAGTTTATATTGTTGTTAGTAGTTAAATTGGGAAAAACTTAAATTTTTAAATAATATCCATATATTATAAAATAAATAAATTTAACAGTACGTATTATAAAACGAAATTTTGTTTATATAAAATAATTTTGTTAATTTTTTCGTATATCTGATGAAATTTTGCATCTTATATGATTAAATCTGCTATGTAGTTTTAATAAGATTTTCTGAATTAATCGCTAATTATTTCACATTTTAACTAGAATATGTTAATTTTTAATTAAATTTTCTCTCAACGGTCAAATTTTACATTGATAATTTTTTAAAGTAGCACAGTTGATAATAATGTAAAATGAATTCATTCCGTACACGTGTTTAATTTACTGCAACGATAATAGTTTCTCAAGTTTTTTCAATCAATCTCAATCTCAAATCGTTGTCTACTAAGCTAATTATTTTAAAGATTAGCTTATTTGTTCTAGATACAAATAGCTGCAGTCTCTGCCTACGCTAAATAATTAACATAAGCAACGATTTGCATACAAATAAGAAAAAATTCAAATGATTTTTGATGTTGATATTCTATATCACAAGTTTATCGAACATTTTATGCAACTTTATCACAATATATTTGAAATAAAGGTGCATAAAATTATTTTATCTCAATATATACAATCATGCGTGGATTTATCATAACTGATATTAATTGAATATCAAGATTCATATTCATTTAACTGAGGAATAATCAAATCAATCCAATATTGGCTACATATTTAAAAAAAGAGAAAAAACAGAGATCGAATGAGATTTATATGAAATTCTAAATTCTAAATGCAATTTATCTGCCATAGTTTGACTACCAACAGCTCAGAAAGATCACTGAGCAGGCAATCCTCCTTCTATATAAAGGTATGAGTCCAAAGGGAGTGAATATTTATAATATTTGTTAATTATACATATTCATATATTATTATCAATATCAATGAATAAATAAATCATAAAATCAGTGAAGAAACTGAGACCATTAATGATATTGCAACAGTTTTTTGTGTTGTTAATTGATGGATCTTCACTCCCTCAATATTATTATCATTAATGGATTTTTAATTGTGATTAATTAAATCAATGGGAATAGACAGTTAAGAAATTTGTTTCAGAATGTTATCAAGTTTCTTTATCATTTTCTTCCCAAAAGGTTTTAATTATTAATTTTAAATAATCACAGTATGATATAAGAATATCATGAGAGTAGAATTAATGGTTTATTTTTTTAAATTTTAATATATATTTGTTACCATTGCATATCAGAGGAGGGCAAGAAGGGCAGCTTCTCCGGGCCTCACAATTTTAGAGGACCTCAATTTTCACTATTTTAGGGACTTTTTACCATTGTATATTTGTTAATTTTGTCATTTTAAATGTAAGCAAGCTTCTGTGAAATAAATAAATGTTATAATTGTATAAATATTAAATATTATTGTTTTTATTTTCTTGTTCACAGTTCTATTTTAAATTTTGAAGGGTCTCGAAAATATTAGTTATCCCGGGCCATTTTCTCTGAAAGGCAATGGTTGTTATTGTTCTTAACTATGATTAATTTTAAAATTTGAGATTGGTATTTAGTACTAATTTATTGACTCTATATAAACAAACCTCGGTTCACGAATTTAATTCGTTCCTGAAAGTCGTTCGTAAACCGAAACTATTTTCTCCATAGGAATTAATGTAAAATGGATTAATCCATTCCTGGACACTAGCTGATTGTCTATTTAAACTTTTACAACAGTATTTTGTGCTCAGGTTCTTAACACAGAATCAATGGAAACCATTAAATCTACCACAAAAAAGATAAACACAACACTAAGCAGACCAAATATAGATGAAAACTTAAATTTAATTAAATTTAGTTGAGGAAAGTTGACGGGGTAAGTGGAAGGTGGTGAGGAACTGAAATGTTATTGTTTGGAAGGGGATTCCTTTTTTTTTGTCTCTTGATACTACTTGAATCTGCCTCTGTCTCATTAAAAAGTTGTCATGTGTGATTTGTTTTTGTCTACGTTTTAAAATGTTTCTAAAGTGACACATGGCATTATCATTGAAAATGGTTATGTTGAAGGCTTGCATGTTCGTAACCTGATACATAGTATGTCATCAAGACGCTTTGTGTTCAGGAAATTTGTTTGTAATCCGAATTGTTCATAATCCGAGGTTTGACTTTAACTTTAATTTTATTTTTTCAAACTTATATATATATACTGAAGAAAGATAAAATTTTAGATAAAAATACGACATAGAAAAATGAGGATTTTAATTAAACTACTTAAAATTTGGTAGATAAGATGCAGACAGAAAATTAATAAAGTCTGAATAGAATAAAAATTCAGATATGAGAGCATTAAGCAGCAGTTAAAGAGACATAATATCTCCATATCCGATAGATAAAACAACTATCAATTTTTTATGACGCTGATGCCATAACTAATTGGAGCAATTGAAGCAAAATTTTTCAATAATTTTATATTCTAAATCGTTCGATAATGATGCAAATGTTTTACATAATCGTTGTTTGGTAATCAAATTCCACGATTTTCACAAAACCGTCAACTTTTTTTATATTATTTAAGCCATATGGTTGTACTGATCTTAACAAAAAAAATATATAAATATATATCGACCTACTTAAATATTTTATACAATTTTTTAGCGTAAAAAATTGAAATATTAGTTTTACTTTTAAATAATGTTGTAAAACGGATCAAGCTTTAAATAAATTTAGATTTTTTTTTCCTTTAAATTTATTTTATTTTATTTAAATCTAATTTAATAATTACTTATATTGATTTTTTCTTATAATGTTAGGTGAACTACAAAAATACAAACTTGTTTGAAAAAGTTTCAATAACAGAAAAGTTTTAAATAACATACATCAGTGAAGAAAAAAGTGAATATGATTTTTCAAACAGATTTTTATAACTAAAAAATAAAGAATTTTCAATGTATTCAAACATCCAAGTTCGAGGTGTATATTGATTTTAAAACTAAATTAATGCATATACAATACAGTGGCGCCCAGAATCTTTGGTACCCGTTTTTTGGCCCCCTTTCCTACAAAAAATTATATCTGTTTGAACTTTCAACACATATTTTCTTAAATAATTTTTAAAAACTTAAAATTATACAAAAATTTTTTACAGATATCTGGTGAATTGATTGATTGTAGAAAGGAAGGGCTTTACACAGCTCTAGCACTGCGATTACCAATGGTTTATTGTGCATCCCCAACAGAGTCATCCCATAAAAGAACTCCTGTCTTAATCACGAAAGACAGTATCTTCTGGTGCAGGAAAATTTACATACCTTAGCCCTGAAAGGGCCACATATTCACACAAAATGTAAAGAAGAGTTTTATCTCCATCCTGACATCTACAATTGGGAGACTATTAGCAATCCCAGTTAAGTGAAGATGTCTTCTAAGATGACAGTGCTCTGTAAAGACCCTGTGATAATCTTAGCTTCATATCTGGTGAATAGTAATGATATTCCATTTTTTTTTGGCTCCCCATTCAGCTTGGTACCCGGGGTAGACCGCCCCCTCGCCTCCTCTGGGTACGCCACTATGTATATAACAATCAGCTTGAAAATGTGTTAAAAATCATTTACTTCCAAAGATTCCTACAATTTTTAGCATTACTATTTCTGACCTAATTGAGAATCGGCATGTATCTAATGAGCCATCTTCATTAGATCACAGATACATTTGTTTCAATTTAAAAGAGGTATGGTACCTAGTTAGATAACATACAGAGACCCGAGAAACATTAATTGGGCTTCCTTTAAGGAAGACCTTAGGGATATATTAAAAAGTTTTGTTTGGTGATTGATTTAGAGATGACTGTTGAACACATTCAACAGGAATCCTCTTATCTTTTCATCAAAACTATCCAATCAAGATTGCTAGTTCATCAAGCAGGTTCCTTGATGAATGATAATCTATTTATTTTAAATATTTGTACTGTTAAAAGGTTTGCTAGTACTATATTCAAATTTGAAGATACATTCCACATTATTTCAATTTATATTAATTAAATTGATTGAACGAGTAAATACTATTAAATATTATAGGCCTAGTAATATTTATTTACAAATTTATAACCTACTGAAGGACAAAAATAAAGACATATACATAATTCTATGATCATTTTCGAATAATATTTTAAGTCATAAACAAAATTTTGACTATTCTTCATTAAAATTTTAAGATTATGAAACTTTCCATCAAATATTTTAATTTTTTAAATGAGATAAATATTTAGAATTAAGGTTTTTCTAACTGACACCATTCTGTTGCTTAATGTGATGATCATTCAGTTGTCATTCTGGATTTCCTAAATGCTAATCTCTACTATACCAGCGCTGCTTTATACAATCTATGGTAATACAGAATTTTATTAATATATCTCCATAGTAGAACTGTAGAAAGATCAATGAGAAATGAATATTTTGATTTTTTATAAATATATGATAAGATTATGGACTACAGGGATAATTTAAAGGTATAATGTTATTGCATGTATAAAATATATATAAATCTTGTAAAACCCAGATATAAATCTTAATTTGTAGATATAAAATCTATAAATCCTATAAAATTAATAATATGTATTGGCAAATTATAGGATTATGTCCGTAAATAGTGGCTTACAGTGTAGTTATGTAATAGATTTATGTGTTAAATGCATTATATAAGTCTAACTAGAAAGGGAAAATTTTCTTTTTTCAGCAGAGAAAAAATTTTTTTTTTAATTTGTAGTAACAAGATTTATAAATAAATCTTTGATCCAGTAAAATAAAAAGGACATATTTTTAAAAAAATTCCATTCAGCTTGTTTCCACTCATTAAAGTTCTGGTTATGTCCTTCTCGCTCATTAAAGGGTTGTTTCTGGATTAGCACTTCAAGAACATGTTCTTGCGTTTTAAACACATTCGGAATCGGGACAAACTGCTTAAGTTTATCTAAAAATAGTTTTCGATTGTCTATTTTGGATCAAAAGACGCCAACGAACTCCTCCTCGTCGATTAATATAATTATATTTGCAAATAATTGATACACGTAGTAACAATTTTCTAGTTCAGGCCGAACCCACTCTCTCTCTCGTTCTCTACCTCACCGGAAAATATTTAGACCATGAAGAAAATTCGATTCCCTTTCTCTCCGAGTCATTACTGATAATGAAAAAAAATTAGACTATTCAAACAACGTGCAATATTTTCTCGAAAAATTTTCTTCTTCTCCTTCAGATTGAAACGATACGATCGATGCTGAAGATTCTTATTTACGTACAGAATCATGCAGTGGTTAAAAGAATCATGCAGTAGTTAAAAGAATCATGCAGAATCATGCAGTAGTTAAAAGAATCATGCAGAATCATGCAGAATCGTGCAGTGATTGTTTACGTACAGAATCATGCAGTGATTAAAAGAATCATGCCGTGATTATTTACGTACAGAATTATACAGTGGTTAAAAGAATCATGCAGTAATTAAAATAATCATGCAGAATCATGCAGTAGTTAAAAGAATCATGCAGAATCATGCAGTTGTTAAAAGAATCATGCAGAATCGTGCAGTGATTGTTTATGTACAGAATCATGCAGTGGTTAAAAGAATCATGCCGTGATTATTTACGTACAGAATTATACAGTGGTTAAAAGAATCATGCAGTGATTATTTACTTAGAGAATCATGCAGAATCATGCAGTGATTATTTACGTACAGAATCATGCAGTGCAAGAATAAAGCTATAAGAAAGAAAAAGGAAAGCAGTAAATCATATGCAAAAATTCTAAAAAAAGAATGGTCATTGTCAGTAATCCATTTTCTTTTTCTTCAATATAATCCGAATAAAAATAATAATTTTTATCCTATTTATAAAGTAGGCCAAAAATTTTATTTCATAAATGAAAACCATGTTTTTTAATCATGGTTTTCGTATATGAAATAAAATTTAAGGGAAATAGTGAATGAGGAATAGCCTACATTTCAAGGTAAATATGAATAAAATCAATAATAGCTCTTAAATTAGATTATATATATGTATATATTAGAAAAAAAAAGAAAAAAAAATTGAGGAATAGCCTACATTTCAAGGTAAATATGAATAAAATCAATAATAGCTCTTAAATTAAATTATATATATGTATATATTAGAAAAAAAGAAAAAAAAATATGTATAGGCATATTCAAGTTCAATAACTCAGAGCAACCATATAACTTTCCTCCTCTAAGAATCGACCTCAACAGAAATCACGTGGAAAATATTTTCTCACGTTACAATGCTCGTTTTAGTAGTGACTATTGCTTTTACTCACACTTTATCTATCTGAGTATATTAAAATTTTTATCAAAGGAAATTTATCTACTATCGATTAGTACGTGTTTTGGGAAAGGAATATCACCACCATATCAGAGAAGAGATACAAATACGTTACATGAGCAGCTTGCATGAATAATGGAGTTAATAGAATGCAAATTACAAACATTCTATCACATTAGACGTGTGGGTCAATAGATTAAGCTAGAAATCTAGTTTCATTTGTATAATTACACTTTTGTTTAGTCTATAACAATAAATCGTTAGGATGGCTATTAAGATAAGATATGGTCAGAAAATTTATGCTTTATACTGCATAATAATTTATATTCTGCAGTTTAGAAAGCACGATGCTCTTTTTTACTATTCTTAGCAGTGTAAATATGGCACTTTTCACTTTTATCAATATCGTTCGAAGCTGGTATAAATGCAAAAGTGGAACACGTTCTACTTTTCAAGAAGGGAATTTAATATTGTTTCTTATTTTAAAGATATGCGGGTAGAACATTTAGGAAGCTATAATGCATAATCTCTTGCCATAAGTTACTATGACATCATAAAAAAATATGGGTCAATTCTTAAAATAACATAAGAAAAGTCGAACTGTTACTTAGTGGGTGTGTTATGTTTTAACTGGGTAATTAATGCGTGAAAAGTCGAATTATTTCCTATGAGTAAAATGACGGGAGTGTTATCTAACATACCGGAAAAGAACTTTGAACCGTTGCTTAACACTTCACTGTCTTCACTAATTTCCAATAGGCCTATTTTCGTTTTAGAAAAAAAAAAGTGAAGATTCTGGGAAAGATTCAATTCATTTATTGTTTTTTATTCCTTCCTTATAATATATTATCTTGATAAAAAAGATTTCTTTGTCTTTTTTTTCGTCTCTCACTTTCTTTGTTTTTCTTTTCGATTCTCGAATGATTCTTTTTTTGGGTGAGAGCATTTCTAAAGGGTTGAGAATTATACTTTCGGTAATAATCGAAAACAAAATAATCATTGATTGAACAAGTAGATTTTGAATGCAGATCTATCATAAAGGTGTATTTCTCTAATTTTGAAGTTGTTTTTTTATGGTATTCTTAAGATGTTCTTAGCAAGAAAAATTAGAATGCAGATCTATCATAAAGGTGCATTTCTTTGAAGTTGTTGTTTGCTTTATGGTATTCCTAAGATGTTCTTACAAACAAAAACGTGGATACAGATCTATCGTAAAGGTGTATTTCTTTGAATTTGAAGTTGTTGTTTGCTTTATGGTATTCCTATGATGTTCTTACCAAGAAAAATTTGCATGCAGATCTATCGTAAAGATGTGTTTCTTTGATTTTAAAGTTGTTGTTTGCTTTATGGTATTCTAAGATGTTCTTACAAACAAAAACGTGGATACAGATCTATAGTAAAGGTGTATTTCTTTGAATTTGAAGTTGTTGTTTGCTTTATGGTATTCCTATGATGTTCTTATCAAGAAAACTTTGCATGCAGACCTATCGCAAAGGTGTATTTCTTTGATTTTCAAGTTGTTGTTTGCTTTATGGTATTCCTAAGATGTTCTTATGAAGAAAAATTTGGATGCATATCTATTATAAAGGTTTTGATTTTGGAGTTGTTTGCTTTATGGTATTCTTAAGATGTTCTTACGAACAAAAACTTAAAGAATAAATTTATCAGGCTAAATATTATTAATGTATTTCGTATAATTTTGTGTTTTTAAAATTCTGGTTATATTAATATTTATAGAATTAAACTGATTTACATGACAGAATTAGTAGCATAAGTCGATGGAAATAGGTCTTTTTCGTACTATTAATTAGAAACGGTGTTATTATTAACTAGAAATGAATTTTTCTTTAATATTTTACTAAATTAACACTTCCAGTTTTAAGCAAAAATCAACTTTTTTTTTTTTGAATCACTAATTCCCCATTAAAGAAACTTAATAATAGAAAAAAAAGAAAGGGAAAAAAGACACTTTCGGACGTTTCTTTGAGAATATCCAGTTTGTTTACGATGCTGTGGAGAGAAGTGGTACAAATGGTATCAGTTCGAAACAAGCAAATTTATAAATAAATTATACCGGATATAGTCATAATTTCTTTAAATAAAATTTTAGTTGTGTTTATATCTTTGTATAAATTAAGAGGGTTCGTTGACTTCATGATATCCCGCAGGGCATATAAGATATCACGTATAACTTTATATTAATCTAATATCATATTTTTTTTTATTGTTATATGACCAATGAAGCTTTTCTGCATTGCCACTCATCGAAATCAGTAAATCTATACGAATTTTATTAACTTTTTTCCTGAAAATAGAAACGAAAGGGTTTCTTTGACCTTGTTTTGTTTTTTTTTTTTTAATCTTAAAGTGAAACAGAGAAGAACTTTTTATTGTCGCAAGTAAAGTCATTAGAAATTCATTATCTAATTTAGATTAATTTTTTGGTTCGAAAAAAAGTAGATTTATCTCACTTCTACCCGACTTTATAGACAAAAAAAAATTTCCTTCCGGATTGGAAGTCGAATTTCCGGGTGTAGCTTTGCCCTATTTAGCCTTCTATTTGTAAATTTTTTTTGTTTACTTCCTTTCTGAGCATAGTTCTTTTGATTTTTATCAACTTTCTTGTGACCCTAGGTGAAAAGCCGCGTATCGAATCGCGGTTTAACCTTGCAGAAAATCTTCATTCGTTAAAAAAGTTATAAAGGTATATAGCCTATATATATATATATATAAATAATATTAAAAAAGTTTTTTTATTTATTTAGTTATTATTAAATGTAATTAATTAATTGCTAACCTTATTATTTGTTGATCTACAGATAATCGAGAACACTGAGAAACACAACTTCCCATTTCTCATTTTCAATTTAGCTTAAAAGTTTATTATTTTAAAGGAGTTTTGGAAATTCAAATATACTTTGTTTAAATAATTCATTTTGTTCTTCATAAGAATTTCTTATAATGTAATAGTTAAGAAAAAATTTTATAATTAAATTCTAAGCTAATTTATTTTAATAAATTATTAAAATATATGTTTTAGAGGAATATTGAAAAATAAATTTTTTAATTATTTTATAAAAAAGTATTGGTATTATCTTCATAGAAATTTTTTGTATAGAAGAACAATGAAGATGTCTTTATACAATTGTCAAAATTCTTGACATATTATTTAAGATTGAGTTTGTCACAAAAACCATAACATAACCTAGTATATAAAACAAACTGTGTTAGTGCATATCTAAATGCATAGATTTATAATAATGTATAATGATATGAAACAACTTTGAAATGTAACTCTGCAGTAATTAATAACAAATGAAATCAAGTAGTTTTGCTTATTTATAAAATGTTAGAATTAATTCTGTTCTTACTTATCGTTCACTTTATTGGACACATTTAAGCCTATAACTTTTATAAATCTTAAAGATTCCATTCAATTTAAAAAATCATCATAATTTCTTTCTTTTTTCTACACAGAATAAAAATCATTTTTAATAACATAAAAGTTACAAAAATTTTTAGTTTATTTTAAAGTTGATTATTCCAATTACATAATTTTGGAGAGAAAATATTTTGCTTTATATAGATCACATATGGGCAACCCCCGACCTGGATCCAGCCTCTACTTCATTTGATCTGGCCCCTGACCCATTTCAATGAAGTTGTTGGATTCATGGTGGGAGAAATATGGTATGTTCTATTCATGGTTCTACTATAGTCTTTTCAACAAAAGAAGAACTTTCAAAGCTGAATTCGATGATCAACAAGTTTTTCAGTTAGAGTTAACTATAGTCAATACAATGTAAAACAGATCGCAATAGAGAATTTACCATTTTCGATTTGATGTTCGATTTAAAAACATAGTAATCAGATTAAAATATTTTTAACTTTATATTTAATTTTAGCAACTTGTTTGAATTCATTTAATATTACTTTATTTTATTTAATAATTTGATCCAGCCCTTGACTTGGAAATTGTTTGAATTCATTTAATATTAGTTTATTTTATTTAATAATTTGATCCAGCCCTTGACTTGGAGACAGAATGATAATTTGGCCCCCAAACTAAGAAAGGTTGCCCATGCCTGATATAGAAATTACAAAATTCTAATAATTTATTTCATTTGAATTCATTTTAGGATTCTTTAATCCTCATATCTTTTTCATTAAATATGTTAATAAATATTTGAAATATTATGACGCAATATTATTTATTAAATGTAAAATCATATCAAACAGTAATTGAAATTGGCATGTTCATTTAAAAGTAAAGCACCAACTAGCAGTTAAAATAAACACTCAAATTTATTAAAAACGTTTTTGGTATCCCTATTATACCATCTCCAGTTATACAATTCTAAAATAGAACTGCCAGGTTCTAGAACAAAATAATTATCGGTTATTTTTCAAAATAAATTAACTTAGCTGAAGAACAGTTTTTGGTTTTATAAAGGTTGCGTAAACACAACAAAAATAAATAAAATAACGGCTAACGTATAAATAAAATATTATAGCATAAAATAAAATAAAATACAATACA
>AYEL01014765.1:0-12743 GCA_000484575.1 Olivierus martensii | reverse complement strand
AATAAAATATTTCGTTTGACTGAAACGTTGCACATTAAATTCAAATTTTAAAATGTGCAGTGTCAAGACTGGACGTATATAGATTTTTCAAAACACGTCTTTTGGTTTATATTCTATGACATTATTATTATTACTTTCGACTGTCGATAATATTTTTTTTATCATCATCTTATAAAAATATAAATTAAATATTTGTGAAAGACGATAGAAGGGATTGAAAGAGACTGACGTTTAAGAGAGAGAATTTTAAAGATGGTACACGTGAAACTTTAATGATTATAAATGAAAACTGCTGTTTATCTTTAATTATAATTACTGAATGGATGATCAATATATGTTTAATTACATATAATAAGCGTATAGTTACAGTTTTTCAATAATTTATTCTAGAAAAATATTTATAAATCTGCAGCGAAAAATTGAAATTATTTTACAAGCCTATAACCATGTACACTCATTTTTCATGCAAAATTTTGATACTTTATTACAGAAATTAACTGAAACCATTAGAAAATAATGTCATAAAAAGTAATTTATTTTTTTTTGGAAGTCATAATTAAGCAAGCATCAAAACGACAGCATTAAATATAATCATCTTAAGCTAACTTCTAGTTTTAATTTTTAATTAACCCATGACTATAATCCTAATGATTTCAGATAAATTAAATATGCAGTACTTTAAAATTAATGTATTGTAAATCTAGAATAATTTTAATTAATATTACTCACTTAGATTTAACTATAACAATTTTTATTTTTAAGAAATAACATTAATAGGACAATGATATCATCAGTATCGTTAATATTCTATGTCATTTTACGGCAATAATTCATGAAAATAATGACATTAACGTGTTATACGTTTCCTCAAAAATAAGACAAAAGGCAATTTTTGATGATTAATTGCAAAATAAATATTTACGTATCATATTACGGATCTATATGTGATGATAATGCCTTTAACAACTTCACCATCTCTCTCTCTATATTAGATAAATAATATTGTTTAATAAGTTTATAGTTCTCCAAAATCACTTGTCATTGTTGTGAAAAGCGATGATAAATAAATATACCAAGTATTTAAACAGCTGAACAACGTAAACCAATTTATATCGAGCCAGGAAAGCGATTGATCCAGTTTTTGCTCCTTTACCTCAGATGAAGATAACAACTTTAAGAGAAATGTCATTATTCCGGCCGCGATAAACATTACAATATTATCTCAATTAACATTCGCCATCGAAACAGTCTCTCCAATCATTAACATCGTTGTTATTGACTGTTTATGCTCTCGATGTATTTATTCGCAATAATATCGATTACTCGAGTTGACGAATTATTAAAATAACACGATTAGAAGTACATAAACAAAAGAATGGCCCAAAAGAAAATTCGATTTTAGAAGATAATTAAGAGAATTCTCATCGAAATTATGACAAAAGGATTAAATTTTGTGTCTTAAATTATTATTTAAAACTAACAGTTTTCCTATCCAAAAATTCGAAAAACAATCGATTCGCGATTATAACGCAAATATTAAATCTAATCTGGTGATATCACTAACTCGAATACTCAGAGTAGTACTAGCCGAAGATCGATTACCTAGCAGTCATTGTTTGGGTAAACATGGCCGCAACATCGATAGGTTTAGTGTAAAAATCGAAGGAAAAGAAAACTTTTTTTGATCGATTAGTTAGAGACAGGTTTCTTTTACTGTGAGTAGGAAAAGAGGTGAAAGACAAAGAGTATGGGAGATGGTGTTACTGCAACATTTGTGTATTTATCCTCAACAGATGTTGCTATTCCAGAAATCTACAAACTTGCATGGAAAAAAAAAAAGAATTGGAGATTAACGTCTAAACACATTAGATAATTCTTTCAAAAAAAAAAAAAAAAAGGATAAAATCTTTACAGGAACACAGTGAAACATTTTTTAAAGAAAATCGTCTAAATTTATATTTAAAAAGGTTAAAAAAAAGATTTCTTCTTTATGCAGACCACGTCTGAACACGAAAACTAAACAAAAATCTTACAATTATAATGTAAGAACATGTGATGCTTAGAATCTCCCAGGCCCAATTGATTGTTGCGAAAAAATGTAACGATTCTTCTTGAATAATAACGAATTGTAAAGATAAATTCTTAAAAATTTTCCTTCTTGTATTTGTTAATCAATAACTATCGAATAATTTCTTCCATTACACAGCCACATAAAAGGGTTAAGTACTGCACTATGCTCACATTTCACTCTACTGTTCCCCTGATGCACCATATATAATGGAAACCCTTATAATTTTATTACTAAACCAATAATTTTCCCTATTATTAATAGTCAAACATGGCTGGCTGGCTGGATGTCCTTTTTTCGGTTGAACTACTGTACCAATTTCTATAAATAGGGTATTTTTAGAAAGGTCTAATTTTTGGATGTCTGCAACAGCCCAAATTATTTGTTATTAATAATTTAAAAATTAAAGAATAGAAATTACATTGAAGTTGTAGTTCCTCTAAAAAGACAGAATTCGCAGATGGTGCTGTAACATAATAATGGATGCCGTTTTACGATTTCCTCATCGATGGATTCCCTACACGAATTCGGAGGTGTTTTTGTCATATGCAATATTATTAGATTAAATCACATGATTATATTTCTGCTCATTTATATGAGGAGGTAATTTCTAGTTTCTATAAAATGAGAATGAAAGATTCATTAAATAACTTAATTTTTTGCAAAAATATTACTCATGGCCTTTTCTTGACTATGCTAAAAATATGCTTAAAAATTTCACTTGGCCATTCCATTTTTTTTCTGCACCCATTCATGTATATCAAAATTAAGCTTCATAAAAATTTTAGAATGCTACATATAAACTGATGAAGGATAATAGTGAATCCAGGATAATAATTTCATTGCAATTTAAAAATAAAATTGTTTTTATAAATATCAATCACAGTTTAAAATTAGCTTTTATAATTTATTTTCTTAGCAGAAAAAAATCATCATAAATTAGACAGCAATTATCCTTTTAGAATTGTAAACAAGATGATAATCTCTACTGGAAATAGACCATCATATGAATGATACTCTACTTTTGTCATAGAGTGTATATATATATATATTATATGGAAAAATTATTTATTGTTATTTTCTTATATTCCAGCTAATAAGATGCTTATAATTATGCAAATTTTTATTGAGGTAATTTTTTATTTTCATAGTGCAAGGTATTCAAAAATGAGAGAAAGTTAAGCAAAATAAATTAACATGTAAAATGTATACACAAAATCATATATAAGGATGTATATGTTTATTAATTCTTGTGTGTAAAAAAGATAATACCTATAACATTACATTGATTATAATCAAGTTTTATTATAATTAAGCATGTGAGAGTGAATATGCAGTAAATGTCTATCACCAGTGTTTTTAAAAACTTTTTGATTGCAATCCATTATATGAACTGCATTTTGTATTATGGCCAGTATATGTGAGATTTATCATTCTGAATTCTAAAAACCAAAAGTTTCTCTGGATGCTCTATACAATATATATAAAGCATGCAGCAATCAGAAAAAAAAATATCTTCTTCAGATATTTTTTCCTGATTACTGCATGCTTTATATATTGAGATATTTATATATATTATATGATTACTTAGGGAAAAAAAATATCTTCAAATATTTTTTCCCTAAGTAATCATATAAAATTATTTTAAACATTTTAGTGTTTATTCCAAAAATGTTTTTGTTTTTAAACTGATTATTTTATCAAAAGTCATTAAGCTTTAAAATTTAAAAATATAAAGCAGGTTTCATGTTTGTTTATACATAAAGATGATAAAGATGGAAAAAAATACCCTTGCAATGCCAGCACTTATATAATGAATTATGAATAAAAAATAAAATTTATGTACTTAAATAGATAAATTTAATCAATTATTAAAATTTAATTACAAGTTAATTATCAATAATTTAAAGCATTATAGTGTAAGAATTCTTATCTAAAACTATTAAGATTAATATATATATTGGAATTATATTTACCAGAAAGATCATATTCTGTTTCAGGAGTAGGAAAATCTTCAGGTTCAGGAACAGTTACTTCTATTACATCACAAAGAGGAATAGTATTATTTCTACATAACTGCAATTCTTGCTCTACAGCATCTTTCCAGTCTGGAGTTTTAAGAGTAATGATTATATCATATCCTCGAATCTAAGAAAATTTTAAAATTCCAAATTAATAATAGTTATTATTATTAAATTAAAAATCTGAAAATTAATTTATACTTTTGTTTCAGAATATTTCAATGCTGCCAATGCACTTTGACCCTCTCTAAATGTTACTAACAGTGCTTCTTCTCCAAATCTACAAAGTTATTTTGATTAAATATATTTCAAATATAAAATCAATCAATCTGATACTAAATTACCTTATCAATATAACTTCTCCTACAGTAGCAAACATCTGGCATAACTCTTTGATAAAATCTTCATCAAATAAATTATAAATATCAATAGTTTCATCACAGTCAGGAATGGTAATGATTACAGTGCCATCAGGTGGTCCCTGAGAATCTATCACTTCTTGGAAAATTGCTTCTCGTTTATTTTCATCAACTTGGAGAACTTCTACATCAATTTCTGCAATGACTGGTCTGAAAATATAAAAATTATTATTATTATTATTATTATTATTATTATTATTTAACTCTTCCTTTAGAAAGGAATAAAAGCAAATAGATTTGTTTTAAACAAGTACTCCAGAAAGAACTAAAATTGCCTACTTTCCAAATGTCATTTATTTTTATATAAGATCATGCACAATGATCTAATATATCAAAAATTCTTTTTATATATCTGATTCCAGTAGTTTTCTGTTCATTAAATGAATTATTACGATGTATAGTGTCCTAATAAAAATTAATAATGGGAACATTTTTGATTTCTGAATGCTTGACTTATGGCCTCAAGATTCATTTCAAGACCCATTATAAGTTGAGGACTAAATGTATTTTTAATTTTATTATAATAAGTTATGTTAACTTGACTTATGCAAAGCCTTTAATTTACATAATAGTTTTTCATAGTGTGTGACTATACATAATGTATAATATCTGGCTTTTTCTGAATTTAACTCTGATCTAGACAGAGTATAATTTCCTGATTTCTTGATATTTCATTTATTAAAATATTATCATTTGTTCTTAGAACAGGACCCACAATAGAATAATTATTTGAGGGATATACAATAAACTACTGGTTAATCATGGTGTAATGTTCATCCATTTTCTCTCTATTCAACCTTATCTAACAGACAGATTTGATATAACAAAATAATATGAAAGCATTTTTGCATAAAATTAGCCATTCATAAATTATAAAAACTGAGATTTTGCAAATTCAGAATGCAAATTTAAATTTTTAGAGAATTAAAACAAGTTAGTCAAGATTCATCAATTGCTTATATAATCTTTTCCAATTATTTGATTTTGCAGCTATTTTTTAAATTAAAATTTAACAATTTTTGATTTATTAAAAATGATTGATCCAATATCAATCTTATTGATATAACCACATATTTTAAGACACTATCTTATGTAAATATAATCAAATCTGAATGAAATTTATATACATTATTGAGACTTTCTAAACAACAAAGCATACTGAGAATAACTGATATTGGATCATATGTGACTGGATGTATGCTGTCAAAATGATCTCATATAAATATCATTGGATTTGAATGAAATTCATGTATATTATCGAGATCTATTAGAGGATTGTGTATGCTACAAATTATAAAAATATTACTACTATATAATAAACAAATTGATTTCAAATCATCATCTTACATGATTCTCTAACAGATCCTAATAATATACATGAATTTCTTTCAAATCTGATAATATATTGTTTTGACAGCAGATTCCCAATCAAATATTATCCAATATTGATTATTTTCAGTATGTTTTGTTCTCTTGAAAGTCCCAATAATGTATAAAAAACAGTTGGGAAAAACTAAATTTAAATTTTGTTCAAGTTGGGAAATATTTACACAAAATATTGCATGAAAATATATAGATATTTGTTTCTCTTAATGTCAATAATATTAAACCAATATTGATCATTTTCAATATACTTGGTTTCCAATGAATCTCGAATAACATGTGAATTTCATCCAATAGGATGATAATTAGTGTTATGTAAGACAAACCTAATTCATATAACATTAAATTTAGAATGGAAAGGATAACCATAATTATAAATATAAGTTTCATTTTACATTTTATTTAAATTAATAAAAATTTTCTAAATAGCTATTTGGAAAAGTAACAAGCTTTTAAAAAGCATTTTTCACTTGCATAAAAGTTATCTATATGTAAGAAATAGGATAATATATGCTTTTTTGAAATACCTATGATCAGATGTCTTCAATTCAGCTCTACCATAATGCACAATCTTTCCTGGAGACCACATTGGATCTTCTAAAAATTAAAGAAATTATTTTATAAATTATTACACATTTATCAAATTTTATAAAATTCATAAAATAAAGATCTATCCTATTTATTTAAATGCTGTAATTCAATTATTTAATAAAACAGACAATATAAATACAATTTTCATCAAATATCTATATATTTAGAACTTAATTTTACCTGTTTCATTCAATAAGCGTCTTCTTCGAAACAAAACTCTGTCTGTCCAGGCAGGTATTCTGTTCTTTTCACTTGTATCATAATCATCCGAAAATAGATCATATTTGTAAGTAGGTGGAAAATTAATTTCTTTCTCAATAAAATTCTTGAAAACCTTCAGTGAAATAATTTTAAATGCTTTGAATAACTTTCTTCAATATCTTATTAATTATAAGTAAAAAATTATAAAATAAGTCTAAATAATTTAATAGAAAATAAAAAAATATATCACATTTCTATCAAAATTCAGTTATTGAATATGTTCAAGATTGGTGACTAAACTCATTTCATATTTATTAATTGAGAGATATTATGTACAATATTTATTTAAACATTAATTCTCCCTCTCTATATATGTATACATATAGTATTTCATAACCTAACAATTATACACTCTAATCAATACTAATCAGGGGATTAACCATTTTCAAATTATGTAAATCAACTCAGCCAAACTTCCCCTGGCGGACCAATTAAACCATCAATTTATTTTATTTATCAATTATTTACCAATTATTTTATTTAACTATCAATTATATTTCAAGCAGTAATTAAAGAGATAATAAAAAAAATGATTCTATTTCAACTACTGAAAAAAAATATAGCTATCTGAAAATAATATTGTAATCATGATATTAAAATGCACAATAAGTGCTACTACTATAGCATAAATAATATTAGATTAAATTAGATTGTAATCATCACTGACCTTCAATTTTCTTTATCTAAATATAACTAAGCATGGATCAGTGATTTCTTGTCTCGCCAATTGATCAGTGATTAGTAATAGTGTTTACAGTTTATACAGCATATTTTCTAACATTAAGATCAATTGTAATTTCATCTTGTGCTTTTATCACAAAATGATTTAATAATTCATTCCTAATAAATTGCTAAATCATCAATAAAAATTATATGTCAAATTCATTTGATTAATACTTTTATATTTTCTTCTACATGTAATTAAAACTCTTCGTCACTTTTTAATGATTGAAATTAGGACCACTACCATAATAAAACAAAATACCACCAAAGAAATGCAAGTTAAAGGCAAAAACTGATCTCTTTTTAGAAGTATATGTCAACTTATCAACCAGCACAAAAATTGAGTTCTTTTCAGAAATTTCATAATGTGAAAGAAAGGGTGTCAAACTCAAAGGCTAATATAGCCAAAAATAAAAAGGTTTGAGTTTAGGTGGGCTCAAAAAAAACTTCAATATTCATAGACACATAAATTTATTTTGAAAAGTACAGAAATAAAAAAAGGAAAATTTAATGTTTTCTTCCTGACACTTGGCCTCTTCTCCGCTATTATCTTTCCTACTTCGGGAGAAATATTGCTCGCAGTAATTACTTTCAAAATTGATCCAAGGTGAGCGTCGTTAAATTTTGGATCTGATAATAATATTGGATTTAAAATATAAAAACTGCTAATATTAATGGGGAGGGTGAATGGTACGCCTGCGCGTAGTTTCACTACATACTTGCACACATTGAACAAAATATGGTCATTATTATTATTGTGTACGTTTTGTTGGCTGGGCCACATGCGGCCCGCGGGCCGCGAGTTTGACACCCTTGCTCTAGATTGATCAACAATTATAGAGAATGTTATGAGAATGTAATCATATTGCTGTCTTTCCAAAATGCACCATCACAAAATAATGAAATTACAATTAAGCTAATACACAAGTTATGATTAATATACATACACAAAAAAAAATCATCACACTAGTTTGCTTAAAATTCTGTAAATGTTCAAAAGAGCAAATCATTTATTTCTGTCATCTTCAAAACAGCACAAAATCACTTCATAAATATTATATACTATTAATTAAGAAATATTTCTTAAAATACAAAATATATTTAGTGATATGCTATATTGTAATTAAGAAAAATTGACCTATCTAATTAAAACTAGTATATTAGAAATAAATTTATTGAAGTCAATTTGATGACAAACACATTGAACTCTATACATCACTAGAATAGTCATTAATAATACTTCAAGTAAATACTTCATTGGCATCTATATGCCAAACACAATGATAAAATATTTCAGATAATCTCCTGTTTTCTCTCTCTCAGATGAAATGAGTTCATATGATTTTAATGTTAAATCTCACATTTAGAATATGAAGGAATTCCATAGTATAACAGAATTTACATTCATAACATTTTTATACTTATTTACTGTATTTGTGAGGGTTCAACAATAGACTGATCCTCAAAAAAAGGTAAATTAACTATACCAAATAATATGTTTTGCTAGAAAATGAAAAAATCAAGATAGCTGATCAGGAAATTTAAGCAGAATGCTTTGTCATCAGAGTTTGATTTGATTTAAATTTATATAAAATTTATCTGATGGATAATGAGTAGGATCCGACATTCATAGTGGTCATAGAGCAGATTCTCTTGTGAAAGTGTAAATCGAAGAGCCATAATCCAGTTTTTCATCAAATCACTGAATGGTAAATTTGAAGTACTGAATATTGGTCTGCTCCAAAATGTTAAGAATATTCAATGCCGTTGTAAATTTTTCCATTGGATTTAGGTGTGGAGTGGAAAATGAGCTTCAGATTGAAAATAATATCCAGATATTTTGTTCAACCACCATTAAGATTTGAATACTATTCAAAAAGATTCAGGATCCTGGTGGAAACCATATGCTGATGGAAATGAATAAATGCATGCTATTTTTTTGTGAAGATGAAAATTCATTACCTGAAGCTTATTAATGATTTAATTCAAAGCAGTCTGCAACTGTTCTTAATAAGTCTTATGTTGGTAGACTGGTCTGAGATTTGGAAGTTGTCAATATATAAAGAACATTTTACAGCTAGAGATATACACAAGCTAATAAATATTAATTTTTAAATGTTTAAGATAGAACTTTGAAAAATGCTCTTTCCTGAATAAAGAGAAGTGTAAGGGCCAATAGCAACCTGGAAGAATTGATTAATATTCTAAGCTCTTTATGAAAATTAATAACTTCCTATAACAATCCACATTAATGCAAGTCATGGAAAAGCTTTGGCCTTCTCTATGCAAAGACCAAAACATGCTTGCATATCATGAAAGCTTACAGATGGATATCTCAAAATGTGTAAGATCATCATTAGTGTTTCAGAGAAAACAGATATCATTCTGATATAATAAATGGCCCTGGTTAATATGCCAAACAAGACAGGCATTCATTACATGATCTAATATTTTACAAAGACAGCTAGTAAGAGCAACATGCTGATAATGTAGAGGGTTCAAGATCTTCACCTAGTTAGGGATTTATACCAAGATGATGGGAATTAATATTCTTCAAATTTGATTAAAGAGAATAAAATATTAATGAATCATACTGCAGTGAATGGAGACTAGACCCAAAGCAATATTGTTTGATCATACAATGCATTCATTTATCTAGCTTCACTATAGTAAAAGTAGGTTGTAATTTTTAGATATAGATTGGCCTGAAGTTGATAGTAGTATTTATCATGAGATTTTATTCTATAAAATCAAATTAGGATAATAGTTGCTATAGGGAAACAAAGAAAAATGTTGATTCAAGATGATCAGCAGTATTCTGATAGTTACAATTATACACTATTTTGTTTGAACTTGGAAATAAATGGGGATTTCATATCCTATCCTATTTTTCAAATTTATTCCATACTAACTTAGAACTAAATAGAAAATATGATACCAAAATGCATCTCCAACAAAAATCTTTTTGGTATTGACACCTAATCTTTCTAATTCAAGTTTAGCACATTTGAAAGTATATCAAATTTATATTAATACCAATTTTGTATTATATCCAAAATATAGAGTAATACTGAAAAATACCCCATACATTCTTTTATTTTTTGAGAGATGACTCATAAGCAGCCTTTTCCAAAGAGGGAAAACTATTTGAATAGTAAATTCAGTAACTACTACTACTGACACAGTTCCAGATTGTATATATAATTTTGTCTTAACACAAAAAAATAATAGATTTACTCTCTCACAGGAGATATCAAATTTCAAACAAATATCTGATCATCAGAATTACAGTTCCTATTGGCAGAAACTATCATTGAAATATATTTTTCTAATTGGTGCACTTTATTGTTCATCCTAAGGTCATTCATATTTCATTCCTTTTTGTCTGAAAATATCTGGATGCTAACTTTAAAGTTTTACCTATAAAAC
Source organism: Olivierus martensii (assembly GCA_000484575.1). Taxonomy (NCBI): domain Eukaryota; kingdom Metazoa; phylum Arthropoda; class Arachnida; order Scorpiones; family Buthidae; genus Olivierus; species Olivierus martensii. The sequence goes on along the minus strand of AYEL01014765.1, from coordinate 1,848 downwards.
ACTTATTATTTTTACTTATAAAAACTTGTTAAAGTAAAATATTTCATTTTGTAAAATCTTATACACCAGTGGTCTCAAACTGGCGGCCTATGGATTGCACCAACCCACAAAGCAATTTTATTGCAGGGTGGATGTGGCCCACAATAAAATCTGTGGCCCACGAAGATGTTTTAGCTATTTGTTTAAATACATGTTAAATTGTAATGTTAATAAAACTGTTTTATAATCTCATAATTACAAAATATTACTTCAATATCTTTGTAATTACTTTCATTTTTCTTACAAATATATATTTTCCCTTCATTGTAATTTTGTTTAAAAATATTTGGCCCTCCATTTCCTTTCAAATTGTGCATTCAGCCTGCAAAGCAGTTAGAGTTTGAGACCACTCTTATACACGCATTCCTGAGTTATGTACTTACGAATGTAAAATTTCGTGAAATTTCATGAAATTTCAAAATCTCTTCAATACTTTTAAACAATATCTAGTAACCAATATAATGTAAAATTATACAGTTAGTTAACATATTAAAGCAGTATTTCAAAATGATAGCAATTATACTGAAAAATGTTAAATTTCCAACTTTTATAAAGTGTCGTTCTAATATATGAAGTAAACTTCTAATCGGTCCAATTATGAAATACAGATAGCCCTCCTATAACACAGTAGATGGGTTCCTAAAAACACCGTGTTGTGTGAAACTGTATTATATGAGACCTGGAGTCACATACAAAAAGGTATGTTACGTTCCAAAACCAATTCAAAACAAAACTTTCTTTAGTTCCACATAAGAAACTTAATGTTTATTAAAAATATTAACAACATGAAACATAAAGAAAGAAAAAATATATTATGTAAGATCCTAAAAAAACAATATACATAAAAGGAAAAAAGTATATACAAAGGAAAAAAGTACTATGTAGTATTCATTTAATAATTATATTTTCTTTACCACTGTTTCATTAAAATTCATTTAATAATTATATCTTCCTTATTGCTGTTCAGTTAAAACAAGAATCTTTAACAATATCAACTTCACTTTCTGAACTTTTTTCTGCATTTAAAATTTGTGCATCTCCTGTTCATTTTACAAATCTGTAATCTAATCTACTACAAAACAATCGTTCCTTAACATATACCCAAAAAATATTCATGAATAAAAATGTTTCTTCTCTTTCACATTTCTCTATTGAAGAATAAAAACTTATTTTTTATCCAACAATTGAACATTTGGAACACAAAATACTCAATGTCACCAATTAACTCAATTTCAAATCAAAATTGAAAATAAACTGCATATCGCCCCTCTCATGGCAAACTAGTGAAATTGCATTTTTAACTAATTTTAGCAAAAGTATTTCTTAATTATTGCTTTTTGTGTGTATTGTGTATCCCTAGTATGGATTTGCAAAAATTAATGAATATGTTTTGTATTGAAAGAAAGTAAACGTAATTTTCTAAATGTGTTAAGTTAAAATCGTGTTGTAGAAGTACTGTGTTATATGAGGGTTTCCACAATTTTCAAATTGTGTCAGAGCAAAACCATGCTGTAGGAAGCCGTGTTATTGAGAGATATATACTGTTTTTTAATATGCAGGTAAGATTATTTCAATACTTTTAAAAACCAAACAACAGTAGTAGCCAACTTATGAACAAAGCTTATGTATGAATTGTTTATAGCTTGAGAAGCAAGTGTATATATTTTGAATTTTATGTTTGTGACTGGTAATCTAAACAGTAAAAAGATAACCATTCTAGGAAAAGTTTTTTCTTCTAATGTTCTGAATTAATTAATTTGAGGTATTCAATGATTTTTTAGAACCAAATATTAAAAAAAAAAAAAAAAT
>AYEL01014663.1:0-17343 GCA_000484575.1 Olivierus martensii | reverse complement strand
GAATTTTTTAATTATTAGCATTATTTAATTACAGCCGAGTTCATTTCGTGAATAAATAAAATCAACATATCAAAAAGCAATCGAAGAAAATTATATATGAAAAGCAAACAGATTCATTTATATAAGTAAATAATTTTATATCATATCAAGAAATTACATTAATTAAAAATTCTTTTTTTCGACGATATTTAAAATGTCATTCAGATTAAAAAAAATTCAATTGGGAATAAAAAAATATTTTAAAAACTTAATTTTTCTAAAATCCTCGAGATATTTAAATTTCAAAATCATTTATTTTCTACTAGAAATTACCCACACATACGGAAATATAATCTTGTGATTTAATTTAATATACTGTATAAAACGACGAATTACCCACTCATATAAATGAGCAGAAATATAATCTTGTGATTTAATCTAATAATACTGTATATAACAACGAAATACATCATCCGAACTCATATAGGGAATCCAAACATCATTGAGGGAATCGTAAAATGGCATCCATTATTACGTTACAGCGCCATCTAAGTATTTTGTCTTTTTAGAAGAAATACAATTTCAATTTAATTTTTATTCTTTAATTTGTACTTAATAACAACAAATAATTTTGGCTGTCGCAGACATCCGAAAATTAAACCTTTCTAATGATACCATACTTATAGAAACCGGGTGCAGTGGTTCGACTGAAAAAGGGACATCCAGACAGGCAGCCACGTTTGACTATTAATATATATGATTCTGCATTATAAAATTTTATTCCGAACTGAATAAATTTTATATAAATGTATTAAATATTAAAAACGAAAAATTATTTAACGTTATTTCAATAAACAAATTCGGAAATATTTAATTCTGAAGACGGAATACATTAAATAGTATAAAAATATGTTTTCGGCAAATAAACTTTTAAACACAGTCGAAACCGGTTATTAGGGAGTCGGCTATAAGGGAAATTCGGATATAAGGGACAAACGCGTCCGATATCGGCGAAAAACCCATGTTTTCTGTGTATTTTTTCGTCGGATATAGTGGATTCGGAAATAATGGAAAATTTGGCTATAAGGGGGGTTAATTTTTTGTCATTATTAATAATTTAAAAATTAGTGAATACGAATTAAATTTGTAATTTCTCTAAAAAGACAAAATCCGCAGGTGGCGCTGTACCCTAAAAATGACACCACCTAATAATTTTTTATACAGAAAAATTGTATGAGACGATCATCTCCCGTTCCAATCAAAACTGGTCGTTTATACAGGTGGTCGGCTTATATAGGTTAATTATAATACAGCATGTTTAAATGAAACAAAATGATCACACTTTAATAAAATCGAAACGTATGTTTTTGTTACAATTTATAACACAGTTTATTATTTATTCAAAAACACAACATATTCAATTAGTGTGGAAAAAAACTATCAATAGTGCTTTGTCGCATACCACTTTTATTTTTTATAATTTCTACCACAAAGCAGTGTTCGATGTCGTTTAATTCAGACAAATATTTTTCATTATTTTCTATTGTTAATGCCAGTTTAATTCTTCAACATGTTTCTTGAAGGATCTCACTCGCTTAAGGTTGCGATTTCTGTTATTCCTTCATTTAGTCAGAATTTCTTTTTGAAACAATATTTTGTGGATCTGTTTTCCCCACATTAAATTTTTCTGTTAATGCTCGTTGAGAAACACCTTTCTTAGAATTCTTACTGTCTTCAATCATTTTTATTGGCTGTTCTAAGTTCAAGGCATTAACTTTCCGTTTAGCCCATGGTTTCAACATCCAAAGTTCAGTAATAGTATCACACGTGTATGAGATTATATTTGATTAATACGCTTGCGTAGAACTCAAACATCCGGATCCGGTGGCTGGTTGTTTTCACTTTCCCCCTTTTTACTATATCACTTCGCCATACGCCTTCAAGTTATGATTTTTAACATTTTTAATACAAAATTTAATTATCATATCATAGATACAAATCTAAGGAACGTGCATATTAAAACATAGGCATTCTTATTTCCCTAAATTTTTATAAAATTTTTATAAGTTTTAGATTTATTTTAATTCCATGTTTCGGTTTTAGAAAATTATGGAACATATCTCTAATTATTCAACGTAAGTTAAGGCTGGATTCACACTGACCTTGCGACTGCGAACGCGACCACGACAGTGATGTTGCTATAGAAACAATCTCATCACGCTTCGCTTCACGACTGTTCACTGCGAACACGACAATATTCAACTTGCTGAATATTGTCGCAGTTGCAACGGCTACGTCATTACGATAGCCAATAGAAAGGAGGCATTTGGCCATCTTTTACGAACTGTATGCTACATCAGCTCTTATTAGTTATTGTTTATTCAGTTACTATTGGTTGATTCGAAAAACCGTGAAGCCGGTCGTGATCAATGTGCATGTTCTGTCGCAAGCCATCAGTCGCGATCGTGGTCGTGGATTGCAGTCGAAAGATCAGTGTGAATTCACACTGATCTGAGACCATGTCTACGATTACGACTGACAACTTGTGATAGAACATGCACATTGATCACGACCGGCTTCACGATTTTTCGAATCAACCAATAGCAACTGCGTAAACCACAGCCAATAAGAGCTGATGTAGCATACAGCTCGTTAACAGATGACCAAATGCTTCCTTTATATTGGCTATCGTAATCAACCACGACAATATTCAGCAAGTTGAATATTGTCGTGGTCGCAGTAGAGAGTCGAGAAGCGTAACCTGATGGGATTGTTTCTATAGCAACGGTCCCGGTTGTGGTAGCAACTGCGTAAACCACAGCCAATAAGAGCTGATGTAGCATACAGCTCGTTAACAGATGCCCAAATGCTTCCTTTCTATTGGCTATCGTAATCAAACACGACAATATTCAGCAAGTTGAATATTGTAGTCGCAGTAGAGAGTCGAGAAGCGAAACCTGATGGGATTGTTTCTATAGCAACAGTCGCGGTTGTGATCGAGATCGCAGTCGCAAGATCAGTGTGAATCCAGCTTAAGTCGTTTTTGTATAACTTTTTATAAGCGGTTTTCTGTGGAATGTATTTACCCGACATAAAAAGAGATCCGACTGTAGATAAAAACTGAATATTATAGTAACGATGAAGTGTTTTTTTAATAAATAAAAATCTGTTACAGTTATAGGATAATATGAGGTGGACAATGGTAGTGATCTCTTGGATTAGGCACCTATGGCCGTGGCCACCTTCACCATAACGTCGCTACGGCAATCTAGCCTTAGTCATTTTTTGTATAACTTTTTATACGCGGTTTTCTGTGGAATGTATTTTACCCATAAAAAGGGACCCGACTGTAGATACAAGCTGAATATTGTAGTAACGATGAAGTGACTGAACATTACTATAAATTTGTTTTTCTATACACTAAACATGTTATATAATTACCATTTGTTTTTGCTTAAACGGTATTATTAATAACAAATTGAATTAATAATAACATTGAAAATTTTTAATAATAAATAAATGATGTAAAATAGATCAAGAATTATTTGCTGTTTATATACAACAACAACATTTATTATTCCGTCAGTGTATATTTACCATTTGTTTTTGCTTAAACGGTATTATTAATAACAAATTCAATAAATAATAACAGTGAAAATTTTTATTAATAAATGAAGTAAAATAGATCGTGAATTATTTGCTGTTGATATACAACATTTATCAATAGGGAATTCATGTTATGTTAAATACAGTAGGCTATATCAATAAAAATTTCAATTTTATTCTGGATTTCTTTCATAATTAAAAAAATTTCTCGATTGAATTTTTTAATTATTAGCATTATTTAATTACAGCCGAGTTCATTTCGCGATTAAATAAAAATCAACATATCAAAGTAGCAATCGAAGAAAATTACATTCGAAAAGCAAACAGATTCATTTATATAAGTAAATAATTTTATATCATATCAAGAAATTACATTAATTAAAAATTCTTTTTTTTTCGACGATATTTAAAATGTCATTCAGATTAAAAAAATCCAGTTGGAAATAAAAATATTTTAAAAACTTGATTTTTCTAAAATCCTCGAGATATTTAAATTTCAAAAATTATTTATTTTATGGCAACCAAATTTTTTCACATAGAAATAATGCTATTTGACCTCCCTAACGCAGTCAATTTTTGAGGAAGAATCGGGGCCTGTTTCGTTGAAACTATTCGGTTTTTCGTTTGATTCCTTTATGGATGATAGGTTCTGAAGTAGACGCTCCAAAATAGCTACTTTTATTTTCATTTTTACGGAATACAAGGTATCTTGGATTATGAGGTTCTTTTTGCATATTTTACGCCCCCTTTCCAATCAGGGAGATTACTAAGGTTTGCATATCGTCTGTGTGAATTAGATTATGCGTTTCTATATTAATATAATTTTTTTACACCCCTTTTCCAATCAGGGAGATTACTAAGGGGGCGGGGCCAGTTCCAACCACAGACTGAATTCAGGGAGATTACTAAGGGGGCGGGGCCAGTTCCAACCACGGGCTGCATCCACACCCGTGGAGGGGGGCCGGATGGTGAAGGACGGGGTCACCGGGCCGTCTTGTTCAAGCTGAATTAAAAAAAAGTTACATTTAGACTTGCTAAACCGAAAAGAATGGTTCTGGCAGTTTACACCAGTGGTTCTCAACCTTTTTCTGTTGAGGAATACATTTCAATATTTTAAAATTTGGCAGCACACCTAAATATTTTTAGATAAAAATTCGTTGTTAAATTTAAATTATTATTATCTGATATTGTATTTATTCTTATTTATTACATTCAGATTACAGACATATTCGTACACGGGATCATTAAATGGCGGCTCTTATTAAGTTATAACATTTATTCTTATTTATTACATTCAGATTACAGACATACTCGTACACGGGATCATTAATGCCGGCCCTTATTAAGTTACAGCGCTATCTGCGGATTTTATCTATTTAGAGACTATATGAATAAGGACAAAAAAATTTTGGCTGTCGCAGAAATTTAAAGGCTAGATTTTTCTAATGATACCCTATTTATAGGAATCGGTAGTGGTTCGACTACAAAAGGGATATCCAGCCAACCACGTTTCACTATTAATATACTGTATATGATTCATACAATTACATACATACATATAATTTGTTCTTAATTTTTCGCGGCACACCGTCAAAGGTTTGATGGCATACTATTGTGCCGCGGCACAGTGGTTGAGAACCACTGGTTTACACTAAAATTTTGAGATTCGGAATCGTCATTGATTTATAACTGCTTATTTTTGTTATAAATTTATGCATACAAATTATATATTCAACTTTTGCTTTATTCTGGCATTGTATATATTTTATAATCATTTGCAGTGTTGGCCGAGACGAAATGTACAATTTCCTTGCTGTAAAAGCTAGGGCTTTCTTGTTAAAAAGATGACGTAATAGATTGCCCCCTATAGAGGAGTTAGTAGTTAGGACAGGCTAGGCCAGATCCCAAGAATAAATTTCCAACAAGTGGGAGCCGAGAATCGCACCCTGTCGTCTAGAATGAAAAGTTGAACAGTTTCAGAGTGGTCATTCAGACTGCCCACAAATTAATTACGTCGCCGAATCTCACAAGTGATATTTTTGGCGGCCGGATGGCCGAGTGTAATACGTTGGCGTGCCACGCAGGACCTAAACTATGCGTGGCACGCCAACGTATAGTTTATTCAGGGGTACTAGACACGGCCCGGTGATCCCCGTCCCCCTCCATGGGTGTGGATGCAACTCCGTGTTGGAAACTGGCCCCGCCCCCTTAGTAATCTCCCTGATTGGAAAGGGGGGGACTGCCCACCCCCTCCACGGGTGTGGATGCAGCCCATGGTTGGAACTGGCCCCATCCCTTAGTAATCTTCCTGATTGGAAAGGGGGCGTAAAATATGCAAAAAGCTTCTTAGTAATCTCCCTAATTGGAAAGGGGGCGTAAAATATGCAAAAAATTCTTTTTTGGAGCGTCTACTTCAGAACCTATCATCCACTGGAAAGGGGGCGTAAAATATGCAAAAAATGCTATTTTGGAGCGTCTACTTCAGAACCTATTATCCATAAAGGATCAAACGAAAAACCGAATAGTGTCGGCCGGATTGGCCGCGTGGAAACGCTTCGGCTTTCCACTCTGGAGGACCCGGGTTCGAATCTCGGGTCCCACCCCTTGAAAATATTTATCATGGGGTCCGGGCCCGGCCCATCGATCCCCGTTCTCCACAATCCGGCTGACCCCTTCCCAGGGGTGGGCAGCCTGTGGAAGGGCTTGTTTCGCCCCGCCACTTAGTATTCTCCCTGAATGGAAAGTGGCGTCATCTGTTAACAAAAAAAAAAAAAACCGAATAGTTTCAACGAAACAGGCCCCGATTCTTCCTCAAAAACTGACTGTACAATCCAATTTAACCGGGATTCTTCAAGTGATAAGCGATTACTTTATCCTGCACTGTTGTAAATAATGTTTATTCAGTAATATTCCCGTATGGCTTTATTCTCTTTCAATCGGCAGAGTATTCCAGTGCAGACAATAGAATCAGCTGTAGTGTGGTTAACCAGTATTCCACGAAATTATATGTAACCTATTAATTTTTATGTTAAGAACTAAACACATATTTTTGTTAGTTTTATTATTATACAGCCTTATAAACGTTATTTTGTCGGACAGATTAACCAGTTGGAAACGCTTCGGTTTTGTTAATCCGCCATATCTCAACGGATAGCTAGCGTGGCCACCTGTAGAGCCCACCACAGGCTGGCCAACACTCATGGTAAGGTCAAGGTTGAAAAATGGTATTCAACCAATCGGATCAGGACCCCTTGTGAAAAACTGGATGTATGGGCCGAATTTATACTCGATCCATGATGGTAATCGAATTCTTTACCACGCGGCCATCAGGAAACGCTTAGAAACTGGATGTATGGGCCGAATTTATACTCGATCCATGATGGTAATCGAATTCTTTACCAAGAGGCCATCAGGAAACGCTGACTTTCCATTCTGGAGAACTCTGGTCCCATCCCTCGAAAATGTTTATCATGAGGTCAGGGCCCGGCATGTCATCCCCATTCCCACAATACGGCTAACTACACTGCAAGATTGAGCAAGTAGTGTACTAAATGAAAGGGTCTATTTTTGCCTGCCAGACTGGAAAATCGCGTGGTTACTGAATAAAAAAAAAATAAATGACGACTATCGGCACTGATTTTCGAGAGGTCGCAAAAATACACTTAAAACTTCGCATAAGAATCTAGGAAAAACGTAAATTCCTTTATCAGTAAAATTAACATTTAGCAAAATATCAATTTAAAAAAATTCGTTATCATACATACACACACTACTGAAAAGATAATTTCTGGTTAAGTTTGATTAAATCGCCATTTCGCACATGGGATATACTATATTTGGCGGCGGCCATGTTTAGAGCTTACACCCATGGCGGCGTCAACCTGAAGTGCGATAGGATCCCTTATCTAGCTTTTTAGTAGTGGACTGGGACTGATCCGTACCACTCCTGAAAAATGGAGATGTGAAACTCAGATTCTCCAAGGTAATAAGCGGATGCTTTAACTATACGTTATCTGGCCGACACTTATTTTCGGATTAGGGCTAAATATTTTAGAAGTTTATAGATAGTGAAAAAAACATGAAACTCAGATTCTCCAAGGTAATAAGCGGATGCTTTAACTATACGTTATCTGGCCGAAACTTATTTTTGGATTAGGGCTAAATATTTTAGAAGTTTATAGATAGTGAAAAAACACATTAAATCATTTAATTTTTAAAATCATAATCAAGCATTATTTTTACGTTAAAAATAAGAGAATTTAAGACATTTTAAGATTTTGCATACTAAAAAGTATGAATGAAAAAATTATAACAATTGAAAACAAAAAATGACATTACAACAAATACATAAACTTTTTTTATTACAATAAAAGTTTATTGAAATGAGTACAATTGCTGAACTATTTCCATTCAAAATGATCTGAAAGAGAAATTACAAATAATCCATTAAGATTTGATACACCATACAATATTAGTTCACAGTATATTATAATAATCTGAGTTTAAATTCTTAATTATTAATTTATAAATTTTTTTGTTTTGAAATTAATGATGTAAGAAACGAACCATCAAATTCAAAAACGCTTTTTTAATAAGTGCATATTAGTATATGAAAAAAGAAGACAATTTCTGGATGAATGACATATCTTTTAATCTCTCTAAAATATATTATAAAATCAAAAGCACTAAGAATTTCTTTAGAGATTGCTAAAAAATCTTATTATTATACTAAATTTATATTCAAAATGTACAATTTTAAAACTGCTGCAACTTTAAAATAATGCTTTGATAATAATTTTTTGATGAATATTAAATTTTACTTCCATGGACAGAATGTGTTATTTTAAAAATACATCTAGACATAAATTGACTTCTCTATCTATTGAGAAATTGAGAGTTCTACATTTTGACAATATATTATTATTAGTAGTGGTAAAGACTTAATTACATGATAGATACAATATTAAACATGAGATGCATCAATTATTACTTATTAAATAACAATTCACTATTTAATACACATCCCTTATTTTATGAAATATTGTATAATTTACTATATATTGTAAGATAGTTGTTTCACATGGTTTAACATCATATCAGTCACATAGTTAGCAATTACAATATTTGGGCCCCATATAAAATTCTCATCCATGATAAATATCATCATCAAAATACTGAAAATATAATCTAAATCAGTATTCTTACTATTCAGTCAATGGAGAAGTGATTATAGAAATGAAAGTATGAGTATTTTGTAAAAGTAACTTATTAATTCAATTTTGCAATTGCTATAGAATTTTCTATTTCTTGCTACAAAAAATCATGGTCTTTATTTATTAATGCTTTTAACTTAATGCATTTTACCATACTGTAACCATTTAAATATCACTATGGAGCCATGGTGTGAAATATTTATTTGTAAACTGTCCTCTTGACAGGGATGGCATCATGCTTATACAGAAAGAGAGAGGCATTTGTTAGAAGTGGCTGAGAAAGACCACAGAAGGCTAAAATTGTTACCACCTCATATTAATAGTAACTGTAAATTTACTAATAATAAATTTAAGTATTTCTGCTTAGTGCTTATTGAATTATTTGAATTAGAAGATTCGTTTCCACATGATAATATAGTAGTTAAATTAAACAGTTTACAAAATAATGATGAGTAAATATTCATATACAATTCTAGCTCACGATGTATGTTACAAATAATCTGAGTCAAACTCTGGCTGTTATCATTTGCATAACAGTTTACAAAATAATGATGAGTAAATATTCATATACAATTCTAGCTCACGATGTATAATGTTACAAATAATCTGAGTCAAACTCTGGCTGTTATCATTTGTATCAGCCTTTCCAAGTTTGATTTGGAAATAGTGCCATAGTGTTAAAACTACTATATTGTACTTACTTTGGCAGGATACCATCCTTTTTAGCTAATCTATTGATGCAGTCATCAGATTCACCCTGTAATTAATAATTTTAAAAATGAATAAATGTTTCATGAAATAATTAAAACAAATTGCAGGTATTCCCCAACTTACACATCTGACCTCAATAAATCTCAACTTACATAAAAAAATTTCTAAAACTTTTTCTTGTTTTTTGATGTATTCACCTTTTTTATGCAAACTTTTGCCAAGCATGGTGCTGCCATCGTCCTCCATTACACTCAATCAAATGTATTTAGCACAGGGTTTTCTACTTTCTGAAATAATTATTTTTTCCTGATATGGCAACTTATTGTGCTGTTATTGGTTGCACAAATTCATACAGAAAACTAAAGAAGTGGAAGTTGGAACAGTGTACTGAATAATGAGAATAAATTATATGAAGAATGTGAATGTTTGGTACCATTCAAGGGTACAATTGTCTCCTTACCGAAGCACAGCGAAAGTGGTACAGATCAAAAGGGAAGCCGAAACATTCAAAAAATCCTTAGTAGAGCAGGGGTCAAAAGTCAAACATTTACAAGACATAGAGGCATACAGGCGGCATAGGTAACAGAGTACCGGAACGAGATGCATCACATCGCAGACTGCAGTGAGGCCATGCACAACGTCAAACTACATGCACAGTTTGTAACCAACGGAACTTTGCAGTTCTATATCTCGTAAACGTTTGACTTTTGACCCCTGGTCCACTAGGGATTTTTTGGTTGTTTTGGCCCCCTTTCATTCTGTACTACTTTTGTTGTGCTTCAGTAAGGTGACAATTGTACCCTGAAAGTTTTATATTTACTTTGAAAAATATTAGTTTATAATATTTATTCCATTGAATGAAACTTTGGTACTTTTATTATGTGGTTTACTTTGAAAAATATTAGTTTATAATATTTATTCCATTGAATGAAACTTTGGTACTTTTTATTATGTGGGCTTTAATATACAGTATTTCAAAATTATATTAAATATCCCAATTTTTTTATCTATTAAATCAGAATTTCACTTTGAGACCGTTTTAAATAAATCATAAAAAATAAACCATATAAATTAGCAGTAACATATATTAATTTTTCATTGCAATAAAATTTTTCAAAACTTATTGTATTTTAATTGTCAATTATATATGAAGTTAAAAATTAAACTACAAAACCTTATAATTAAAAGCTATCAAGATAAAATTTCCAACAATTTTTCATCTATTCATTTTTTATTTAATAAAAAATCAAGCTATGCTGTAAATTTCTTAGTGCTACTTATAAGCATGTGACTATTTTCTAAAATCAAATAATAAATACATAAAATTGCAATCTGTAATTGATTGAATTACAGATTGAATTACAATCAATCTGTAATTGATATTTAATTACAAAAATATACAAAAATTCCACAAAAATAATAATACATGAACTTTAACAGTATTCATGTATTATTATTTTTGTGGAATTTAAAGTTCCCTCATTGCCCATGTTATACAGATAGCTTGCTCGAGTGTAATGGCAGTAAAGTCACATGATCAAACATGACTGCACCATTGGTTTTTAAAATAAAAAAGTCAATAGAGCGTAAACATTTATATAAACCTAACCCTTGATTTACATAGTAGACTGGGTTTGCAAAAGTACCATAGTAATCAAAATCATGTAAACTGAAACTAATATTTGTATAGAAAATTATAAGATAGGTTCCATAACATTCAATTAAATAATTTGTATTTTATTTAAATTACAAATAAATTAACATTATTTTCATACAGATATACAACAAAAATTTAAGAATAACGATGCAAACTATTCAAAATATATGAATACAGGTTTATTTCATTTGTTGTTCTCTTATTAATACTGAATCAGTCTTCTTTCTCAATTCATAGTTGCCACTACTGCCACTAATTTTCTCAATATTTTAAATTTTTTTTAATTTGCTCTCTAAAGAAATTTTTAGAAAAGAATCAATAAAACACTAATTTTCTCAATATTTTAAATTTTTTTTAATTTGCTCTCTAAAGAAATTTTTAGAATAGAATCAATAAATTTCATTACTAATGTTTACTTTTGTTTTTAATTAATTCCTTATAAATCTTTTCATATGGAACTGAGGGATTTCATAATTCCCTATCAAATCTTGAACTGAGATCCATATTTGGATTAAAGTCAGAAAACTAATTTATTGAAAGATTAACATGACTGATAATTATTAGTTTTCTTCATCATTTATAAATTACTATAGTCAATTCTTGTTATTCACAGATTCCATATTCATGTATTCAATTATTCGCAAAAATATATTTGTAACCACAAAATTGATTTTTGCAGACCTTTCATGATTATTCGCAGATTCCAGCTGAATGGCGAAAATACTGTTACCAATATAAACTCTCTCTCTCTAATAAAGGAAGTTGTTTGTTACCAAATGTAGTGTCTGTATCGTTTTTCCGTCAAAGTCTCATTACCTATTCTTGCTTACTCCACAGACCATAGGTAGGCCAAAAGCCTGTTCATATCATCCACAGGTCTCATAGAAGAATGTGACTCTATGCTTGAATGCAGACTTAAATTTAGGTGCCTAACTTCCTGCACATTTGCTCCTTACACTAAGATTTTAGAATATCTGAAGCAATAAGTGACGCAGACAAGCCTGACGCAGTTTTTCAACATAGTTCAGAAAGATTGTATCAGCTGCAACATCAAACTACTACTCATCAAAAATAAGATTTTATTTACTACATAATTAATGCTTTAAAAAATTAAATAAAGATTATTGTAATTATAATACTGTATATAGAACTGTATACTGCATATACCATAATTATTTGTAAGTACTGTAATATACATTAAATAAGATGTGTTTAAACAGAAAAACACACATAAAGCAAGGATGAAAATGTTGAGAAGAAAGATTCCTATGAACCTATCTCTATATTCCCCATAGGTACAATGATTCAGTATTTGCTAAGAATTTACAGAACGTAACTACAACGAATAACAAGAATCGAATGTATATATTTAAATTAACAATAAATAAGATGTGTTTAAACAGAAAAACACACATAAAGCAAGGATGAAAATGTTGAGAAGATTCCTAAGAACCTATCTCTATATTCCCCATAGGTACAATGATTCAGTATTTGCTAAGAATTTACAGAACGTAACTACAACGAATAACAAGAATCGAATGTATATATTTAAATTAACAATTCTAATAATTAATTATTATATAAAAATTAAAGATCATATATATTGTATTGTACAGTATAAAGATCACTTGCTAATACTGAACAAGTGACGATTTTTTATTCACTGTTTTTCATAGTCGAGAATAAAGATCACTTGCTAATACTGAACAAGTGACGATTTTTTATTCACTGTTTTTCATAGTCTAGAACAGAGGTTCCCAAAGTTTTGCCTAGGTGGGCCAAATTGTAAATTCCAAAATATTTGGCGGGCCAAGGAAAAGTGTTATGGAAAAATACGTTCAAATCGATAAAAAGTTAGACGAAATGGAAAGATTTATACTAATTTTATAACATAATCGTTCTTTATTTATGACAATAATTACTTTTTATTACAAACTATTTAATTATTTTTGAAATGTGTTATTTTAAACAAAAATAACTAAATAATTTCAAATAAAAAAAATAATAATAATAAATTCATCAATCTGAAGTATGTATTGTTGTTTTCTTTTAATAATATCATTCAGCCTTGGTTCTAAAAGGGGTGTTTGCCAACCGGGTAAAAACGAAAAGGAACCAAACTTTATAAATAAAGATAGTATCGATAGATAGTTCGATCTGCCGATTATTAAGAGGTATAATTCAAATATAAGCGCTTAATCAACAATCAAATTCGGGATACATTCATGACGCGGAAGAGAAAAATGCGGCGTAAGGCGGTCAGCGCAAACGCTACGTCAGCACTGGTTGCATAGCAACGCTGGACTACTTGGTTCGAAGGAAGTTTTTATAATAAATCAAATTTTAAAAAATGAAAAGGAATAAATCGAATTATTTCGTGAAAGTTTTACCGGAGATTTGTTTGAGGAAATACAAATGGAAGTTAATGTTTTTAATATACTTAAGGAGTTAAACATTATCCTCAATGATTTGGGTTTCCCAAATTTGACATCCGAATCAACTCTTGAAGAAAAGGAACTGGCGAAAATTTTATTTGAAAACTTATCAAATATATTATCAGAGTATACATCTGTAGAATGTACAGGTTAGATAGTCTAATATAAAGTAAAATGAAATTGAATTTTGAATAAAAGTTGTTTATTTATTCGATACATTTATTTAAAACAGTTCTCGATTTACATCGATGTCCGCTATCATCAAATGTCTCACAATCAGAATGTTGTTCCTGTTCCCAAGTAGTCATCTATTCTAATGAAGATTCCAATTTCGATTATACTACCGAAGAGGAAAAAGAGACGATAAGAATTCCATTTACAAGAAAAGAATAAATTGTAGATTTACACATATCCGATATATTCAGACCTCTAATATTGTATTCTTGGGGTCAGCCGGAATAGTAGATAATCGTTGCCAATTTTCTAATGTTAAGCAAGCATGTTTTGAATTTTTATGTACAGATTCTCTCACATGTATTAATTGTCCTGATGAAATAAGATTTATCAAGTGCGCAAGATGTCGATTTATCTTATGTCTGAAATGTTTTTATTTTGATTATCATAGTATTGTCTGTAAAAAATAAATTCAACATGTTTTTCCTTTAATATATTTTTTCCTTCTTTTTATTGTCACATAAAAGCTCGAAAAACAAGGCGGGTGGGCTATACCCTCCATATTAACAGAGTTGAAGATTATTTTCACGTAAATTTTCACGAATAAACTCACATTGCGAGCGTAAAATAGTCTGTAAATAAAGCTACATTAATAAATTATAAAACAGAACTTTAATTACAGTTAAGAAACTAAAAAGAACTTAAAGAATAAATACCCCTGAGTGCACCAGTAATCGACAGAACTTATTCTCTTGACCGCTGGTCCGAAACTGACTGTTCCTCGGCTGCTCATGGCCATCCTCCGCTCTTCTGGGGTCGGCCGACTCTTTGCTCGGGCCACCTCAGAAGAGCGGGAAACGTTCACTGATTTGAATCCGTTCAAAACGGCCAATACATTCAAACGCATAGCCATTAGAATTAAAAAAAAATTTCGTAGCCAAAAGGAACTTATTCTCTTGACCGCTGGTCCGAAACTGACTGTTCCTCGGCTGCTCATGGCCATCTTCCGCTCTTCTGGGGTCGGCCAACTCTTTGCTCGGGCTACCTCGGAAGAGCGGGAAACGTTCACTGATTTGAATCCGTTTCAAAACGCCCAATCATTCAAACGCATGGCCATTAGAATTAAAAAAAAATTTCGTAGCCAATAATTTTTGACATGATATATGCATCAGAAGTGGCTTGATGCCAAAAATCAGACTTCGGTTTCAAGAAATCTCATGGTATAAATATATATACATATATTTAAATTTTACATATTTTATAGAATATTGAACAAAATTTCAAAGTTTAAAATCAAAAATTCCGATAAAAGTTCGAGAAATGAGCTTTTATTCGAAGTTTTGCTGCAAAAGTTAGAATGACTAGCAAGGCATGCTCCACGATAAAATCGCGCCTTTTTCGGAACGTATCTTTACGCCGATTATAGCGGCGGTCGGCGCAAAGATACACTTTGATGGACCGCCTCACGGCGTGTTTCTCTCTTCCGTGTCAAGAATGATTTCCGAATTTGATTGTCGATTAAGCTTTTATATTTGAATTATATCACGACGCTCTTCCGATCTTATTTGAATTATACCTCTTAATAATCGACTGGTCGAACTATCTATCTATACTATCTTTATTTATAAAGTTTGGTTCCTTTTCGTTTTTACCCGGTTGGTAAACTCCCCTTGTCAGTCAGTTTATTGCTGCTGGGGGCGAAGCTGTGCTCAGGATTTTGTGCGCTGCGAGTCACGTGCGCTCCATGCATTCCGTGCGTGTGTGTTCATGATCCGAAGCATCGTTCGTAAAGCGAAGCAAAATTTGTTCGCAAATGGTGTTCGTAGACCGATTTGTTCGTGGACCGAGACGTTCGTGATCCGAGGTATCACTGTATATGATAAAATTTATTTATTTTTTGTAAAAATGTAAATTATCTCTATGAATTCAAGATGGCAAATGATCTGACATCGCAGGCCGCATTTGGCCCACGGGCCACACTTTGGGAACCCCTAGTCTAAATTTTTTGTAAAAATGTAAATTATCTCTATGAATTCAAGATGGCAAATGATCTGACATCGCGGGCGGCATTTGGCCCACGGGCCACACTTTGGGAACCCCTGGTCTAGAATATTACTATGATCATCTTTGTTGTTGGTGTGGAATTTAAATTGCTTTAAATCCAAATCATACCATGTAAAACAAAAATTCAGTACCAATTTTTACTGGAAAAACTGAAAAAAATCTTTCTTAAACTGAAATGCAATTCAAGTATTGTGTAAAATTGAGAGTTAGGTATAAGTTAAAAGTCCAAACATATTGGTTTACAGCATTTAAAAGCTCATGTTACTTGATTTATTTATATTTTTGCAATTTATTTTGGATCTTAAGAATCATATTATTTGTATGATACTGTTCCATGTGGCATAGTCCCTTTTAGTCAAGGAATAATATAGCACCATAACATTGTATTGGTGAAATCACCATATCCATTTAATTCCAATAGTTTTTTGTTTTAGAATTTTTGCTAAAAAATTATTTTTCCAATTTACATAAAATATGAATTATATAAAAACCTTTTGGCCCTTTGCTAAAAAATTATTTTTCCAATTTACATAAAATATGAATTATATAAAAACCTTTTGGTTTTTATATAATTCATATTTTATGTAAATTGCAATTATTTGCACAAGTCAGAGAATACCTGTACATAAAAAGTGCATTAATATTTTATTTCATACATTTCAATTTTCTTAGAATATGCAATTATTAATTTATTTATTTACATTTATTAATAAAATTATGTATTCTTTTATATATTTTGTGATTTATTTTTGAATTTGTGCTTTTTTTTATACTTCATCCAATAGTTTAAGAAACTTATACAGGCAATCACCAAGTTACTGTGTAAAAAAAGTTACACAGTAATAATTCAAGTATAAATAAGTATAAAAGTAGTAAAAATCACTCTCAATCATTTTTAGATGATATATGTGAATTTCATTCAAATTAAATAATATATAATTTAATAATATTTTCATTTAATAGTATTAGAATTCAAGTAGAATTGATTAAATATCAATCATTTTCAATAAAAATTTATTAAAATACATTAAATAATTAATATTAATATACTGAATTATTATTAATCATTATTAAAATTACTTATGAATTATTACTGTGTAATAAGTTACACAATAATAATTCACAAATAATGTGAATTTCATTCAAATTTGATATATTTTACATGTTGCAAACCTAAATATAATACTAATACTATCATACTAAACATACCATTCGTCGAATTGCACCACAAATAGCATAAGCTTTATTTGTGCCTGTAACTCTACCAGTATTTTCATCAACCTATTAAAAATAAAATTAAAAATTATATCCAAATTTATATCATCATAACATCAACGTAAGTTGTTATAAATTATAGTATAAGTTAAACCCATAAAGTCAATTAATGCAGTTTCTTATTAAGTGAAAAATTATTAACCATTAAATTAATTATTTTAAGTCAACTGTAAGGATATGGTGCCTGAAATATTGAAAAATGTGAAAAAGTTAGGCTTGCCGAGCGTGG
>AYEL01014596.1:0-19915 GCA_000484575.1 Olivierus martensii | reverse complement strand
TAACCGAAGAGAAATAAATGGTGATGAACTTTTGGCGGACTTACAGACTCCTTTGGAAAGAGACAGGTTAGTCCAATTAAAAGACACCTTATTTCAATTTCCTCTAATCTTTAACGATAAGCCAGGCCTAACCAACATGGTGGAGCACGCAATTGAAACAAAAGATGCCAAACCGGTTTCTAGTAAACCATATCGTTACTCACCGGTGAAGCTAAGTGAAATGAATAGACAAATAGACGAAATGAAGAAGGACGGAATTATAGAACCGTCAAAGTCACCGTGGGCGTCGCCAGTCGTCATGGTGAAGAAGAAAACGGGAGACTGGAGGTTGTGCGTGGACTATAGAAAGTTAAATCAGGTAACTGTAACTGATAAATTTCCGCTTCCAATTATTTCAGAATTAATGAAATCTTTAAGAGATGCAAAGTTCATCTCAACTCTTGATTTATCTGCGGGATACTGGCAAGTTCCCATAAAGGCGGAAGATAGAGAGAAAACTGCGTTCATTACAAATCAAGGACTATACCAATTTCTAGTTATGCCTTTTGGGCTTAAAAATGCCCCCGCCACATTCCAAAGGCTAATGAATGAAGTTCTAAAAGATATAAAAGGCACCTTCTGTGAGGTATATTTAGACGATATCATTATTTACTCTTCTACTTTTACAGAGCATCTGAAACACATCAGCATGGTATTAGAAAGGTTGTCAAGGGCCGGATTGACCGTAAAATTGTCTAAAAGCCATTTCTGCCGACCAGATGTCCATTACCTGGGGTTTAAAATTGATAATCGAGGAATTATGACAGAGCCTGATAAGGTCGAGGCAGTGAGTAAATTTAATATTCCTAAAAACACTAAACAATTAAGCACCTTCTTGGGAATGTGTAGTTGGTATAGCCACTTCATTCCAAACTACGCTACAATCGCTGAACCGCTATACCAACTACGAAGAAAAAGAACCAAGTGGTCCTGGACGGAAGCATGCCAGAAAGCCTTCGACAAACTAAAACAAGCCCTCATCTCCGCTCCTATCCTACAATTACCAAAGGAAGGAGAAAAATATACGTTACATACGGACGCAAGTGGTGTCGGCCTAGGAGCAGTACTATGCCAGAAGGGAGTAATCGCCTACGCCAGTAGGACATTGAATAAAGCAGAGCGAAACTATTCCACTACCGAATTGGAGTGTCTGGCTGTTGTATGGGCCGTCGAGAAGTTTCGTAGATATCTCGACGGTACCGAATTTACTGTTGTAACCGACCATGCGGCACTTAAGTGGTTACAAAGTTCCACTAACCTCACAGGTAGGCTAATGAGATGGGCCTTAAGGTTACAAGAATTTAATTTTGTACAGGCACTTAAGTGGTTACAAAGTTCCACTAACCTCACAGGTAGGCTAATGAGATGGGCCTTATGTACAAAATTAAATTCTTGTAACCTTAAGTATGTAAATGAAGCAACATGGGATTGTACGTCACTCGGGTATAACAGTGGACGCATCCGACCAGCCGATTGAGGTGCTGAATTTCCAGACGTAGAATTGGTGAAAGTGACAATTGAGTTTCTTGTAAGGATCGACTATTGTTGGGAGCTTGTATCGGAGATGGAGGTATTAGAAGTTAAGTAGTATTTAAGGTTTATTCCTTGTGGAATTTTGATATTTGAATTGGATTAAACAAGTCTTGTTGGATACTTGTGGTTCGGCAGTACTTCTTTGAACAGGACTGATCCCAGGAAAGGTTTGGGTCATCGGATGCTGAGGACGAGGAGCTCTGGGTTGTCTACGGAGCGTGTATCTTGATATGGCCAGATCTCTCATCTCTCTCCCAACAAATTGTGGTTGTAACTGCTCCACCACCACCCGTACCTAAAGACGATGGTAAGACAAATATCACCGATTTCTTTGATGAGATGGAACAATATTTTGTCACCCAAGAAATACCACAAGAAAAATGGGTGGACATTGCTGTCGCACGACTTAGAGGCAATCAGGCCTGATGAGATGGAACAATATTTTGTCACCCAAGAAATACCACAAGAAAAATGGGTGGACATGGCCTGATTGCCTCTAAGTCGTGCGGCAGCAAAGTAGTGGAAGGTCGAAGGCAGAACCAGGAGAGACACTAGAATTTGGGCTCACTTTAAACAGCGCCTAATCGCATTGTTTGCTCCACAACTAGACGAGATAGCCAGGACTAAGCAAGCCCTTAACAGGACTTACGATGGCAGCGGAAATGTGGAAGGTTTCTTGCTAGAAACTGTACAGCTATACAGAAACTGGAAACCCCAAGCTCCAGACGAGAACATAATCCAATGCATGATCTCCCAACTGCCTTTGGGTATGCAGGAGTATCTCGAAAATTGATACCTCCCAACTATCAATGAAGCAATTCAAGCCATATAAAGATACACGCTCCGTAGACAAACCGGAGCTCCTCGTCCTCAGAATCCGATGACCCAAACCTCTCCTGGGATCAGTCCTGTTCAAAGTAGTACTGCCAAACCATGAGTATCCAACAAGACTTGTTTAATCCAATTCAAATATCAAAATTCCACAATGATTAAACCTTAAATACTACTTAACTTCTAATACCTCCACCTCTGATACAAACTTCCAACAATAGTCGATCCTTACAAGAAACTGTCACTTTCACCAATTCTATGTCTGGAAATTCAGCACCTCAATCGGCTGGTCGGATGCATCCATTTTTATACTCGAGTGAAGTACAATCCCGTGTTGCTTGCTGGCTTAAAAGTTATATCGATTTTAGTAATAATAAACGCAAAGAAGCAACAAATACGTTTGACAGAAATTTTTTTAAATTAATGAATCACGCGTTTTATGGAAAAACACTTCAATCTCCTCAAAACAAAAAACGAATAAAAACAGCTCTCATGCAAGAACAAGATAGGTTTATTCAAGGACGAAACACAATCGCAACCTATTAGTGAATTTGTAGCACTTAAGCCGAAAATGTATTCTATTCAGATTAATGAAAATATAGTTCATAAACAAACTGCGAAAGGTATAAGTAATCACGTAGTCAAATGCGAATTTACTCATGAACTTTATTCTAATGCCTTAAAAAATAATGAACTTTATCACCACGAACAAATGCAAATAATTTCAAAAAATCATATAATAAAAACAGTGAGACGAAAGAAGGTTTCGATTAGTCCATTCTACGATAAACAATATATTTTAGATGATGGAATTGATTTATTACCTTACGGACATTATTCACTTAATCTTTAACCTTGAAAACTGTTATCATTTAATAATCGGTTTGTTCTAATTTTATTTTTAAATATAATATTTACTTCATTTATATTTCTTCTTTTAAATAATTGAAATATACGTACTCACATTTAATCAAAAATTGTATAATCATTTGTATAAATTAATAAATAGGTAATCGTTTATATATAAAACAAATTATGTCACAATTAAATTTAAAAAACTACTTACTTTTATATGTTTAATAAAACTTGTATTTTACTTTTAGTGTCATTATTATCAATTTTGACAACAACATATTTTTCCATTGGGGCAGTATTCATAATTGATTTATCCATCTTTATAAAAAATAAACTGTTAACATTCTTAAATGTAAAACTTAAAAAAAAAAAAAAAAATTAAATATTAAATTACGTAATCATAAAGAAAGTAATTTTTAATCTCAATTCTTTGGCTTACCGAATCAGTCTTCCACATGTTCAAAAACAAGAAACACGATATGCCGAGTTTCGAATGGAATGCTTTCTTCCCGTTAAACTCTGAAATAATACTTCCATATGCGAGATCTTCAACCGTGTATCCGACTATAGAACACATTGCTGAAAATGTCAAACTTCAAAATTTCGATTCTAACATCAAAATTTTGTATTCGATGACAACTATTCCATCAATAAACGAAAGCAACTATCCCATCAATAAATCGTATCGTTGGATCTTAATGCGAAGAGAGTCCTACTATCACTATAGTCATATCATTATCAATCAATCTGATAAAAGTTTTGAAAATTTCGAAGAATGTTTTGTCGATTCGGAAAAAAACGATCCAAAGTGTGAACCCGAACAAAATATACCCAAAATGTTTTTCGAATATAAATGTGATAAATATTTTTGAATAAGAAATACTACTGATTATATAATCATCTAATGAAAATTAGATAATAATGTAATTTTTTGATATTAAAATAAAATAAAATTAAAAATTATTAATTGATGTTGATTTCTAAAAATAATAATAACTTTACTATTTATACAACATTTAGAAAGAAACGAATTGGCATAGTGTGTTAAGTCCAACATTATGACAATTTGTTTCTTTTTTATTATTATTATTATTAAAATGGCATCAAGCACTGATGATATTCTGGTACATTATCCATTGTTGCATCATATGTTGGAACTATTGTGACATCACACAATGATAACACTGAATGATATCCTAGAAGGTGTCATGTTATATATATATATTGAAACATTTGTGATGATACTAATTGTTATGCCACAACAATGTCATATACTCTGATATTCTGTGACATCACACACTCCAACAGCCCAAACGTGATACTGCTTTGTTAGGCGTATAACTAGAAAATGTAAAAATAGACTCAGCACTCACAGCAGTCCCGTAAAAAAGCATTTATTATTGCGTCCTAAGGAGTAACACTTTCGACTATACAACAGTCATCTTCAGCTCCATGCGCTCAAATGAATACAGACTGCAGACGTTTGACAAACAACTCTATTCTCCCGGTTGTAACCCGATCTCAGGACTTCATAAAATACAATGTCAATCCCCACGTGCTAAACACGTCAAGTTTCACAGCATACTAATGTAGGCTAGATTAACAGTGCATACAAAATTATCCCCGACAACCATTATGACAATCCAAAATCCAAAATTGCAACTACAAACAAAAAATAAAATAAAAATAAAAATGTCCTTAACAAACTGGTGTTCATGTACCTAACTTCCTGTTATGTACAAACTACTTTCTTAATGCATACTTCCAAGCTTCCGATATTGTCTCTCTCTCCTTATCGTTAATAATACCTCTCTTTTCGGCTCCTCGTATAAATGTTCATTCTTTCTGCCGTGCTAAGTTCAAACAGATCATCTACTCTTCTTATCACTTTCGCTCCCATCCAATTAATGCTGATGTCATTTTCGTAGGCCCTTCGTGCCAGCGCTGTGGTCAATTTACCCTGTTTAATGTCCCTCTTGCGCTCCTCGATTCTATCGTTGAGGCTTTTCCTCGTGGCCCCTATGTAAACCTCGTTACCTTCGGTGTTGTTATTGTGCAAGGGGATTCGATAAACACCCGTTTCCTGTCCTGGGTAATATTTATCTTTGACGTTGTTTAGCGCTTGGAACACTGTCAGTCCTCTTTTGAAAGCCGGCTTTGCTCTGGTTTTCTTTATAATATTCTCTAACGTCCTTAAGCCTCTCATGGAATCCGGTAAAGTTATATATAGCCGAGTTGTTAGTAGGTTCATACTGGGGGCTTGTTGATTAGCACTGCCTCGCCCTCCCTATTTAATCTCTCTCCAATTTCCATTACTATTTTCTGTACTAGACACCCTCCGTACCATGCCTCTCCGCTATGTTCTTGATTCTAGTAAATTCTTCTTTCCTTAGGTCTTCATCATTACAGTGTGTGAAGGCTATATATTATAATGGCCTTCTTATAAGACCATTTATCCTCCGACCATCTAGGGATTATCACAGATGTGACCTCTGGTTTCCTATAAACCATAGTTTTGATAGCATTATTAACGACTCGGATTTGAACATCTAAAAAGTGTATATCATTCTTCTCAACCTGTTCAATATTAAGCTTAAGCCTGTATGCATCTTTACTAAATAAGTCTAGTAGCTCCTGTGAATAGTCCTCCCCTTTCCAGATAATAGAAATGTCATTCACATACCTGATATAGAGTTTGGCTTGCTTAACTACCAAACCAAGTTCGACTTCTATAGATCTTATGACCAGCTCGGCCAGCTCTCCCACTAATGGGCTCCCTATCGGTACTCCTCGGGTCTGCCTGTAAAATCTGCTGCTTAAGCCTGTATGCATCTTTACTAAATAAGTCTAGTAGCTCCTGTGAATAGTCCTCCCTTTCCAGATAATAAAAATGTCATTGACATACCTGATATAGAGTTTGGCTTGCTTAACTACCAAGCCAAGTTCGACTTCTTCTATAGATCTTATGACCAGCTCGGCCAGCTCTCCCACTAACGGGCTCCCTATCGGTACTCCTCAGGTCTGCCTGTAAAATCTGCCGTCAAAACAAAAGTAAGAGTTATGGCAAAAGGAGGTCAGTTATTTCTCTAAATAGAGCTGGACTATAGCTATTCGTATCCGTATTGGCTAGTAGAAACCTATGTAAGCATAACGACACTGCAGCAATATTTAGTGAGGGTACAGTTTTTCGAAATCATACGTTGCCAGGTTCTTGCTCTCATCTAAGTCTATCTCTTTTGACTTATGTAAGAAAAGTTAAAAGAGATAGACTTAGACGAGAGCAAGAACCTGGCAACGTATGATTTCGAAAAACTGTACCCTCACTAAATATTGCTGCAGTGTCGTTATGCTTACATAGGTTTCTACTAGCCAATACGGATACGAATAGCTATAGCCCAGCTCTATTTAGAGAAATAACTGACCTCCTTTGCCATAACTCTTACTTTTGTTTTGACAGCAGATTTTACAGGCAGACCCGAGGAGTACCGATAGGGAGCCCATTAGTGGGAGAGCTGGCCGAGCTGGTCATAAGATCTATAGAAGTCGAACTTGGTTTGGTAGTTAAGCAAGCCAAACTCTATATCAGGTATGTGAATGACATTTCTATTATCTGGAAAGGGGAGGACTATTCACAGGAGCTACTAGACTTATTTAGTAAAGATGCATACAGGCTTAAGCTTAATATTGAACAGGTTGAGAAGAATGATATACACTTTTTAGATGTTCAAATCCGAGTCGTTAATAATGCTATCAAAACTACGGTTTATAGGAAACCAGAGGTCATATCTGTGATAATCCCTAGATGGCTGGAGGATAAATGGTCTTATAAGAAGGCCATTATAATATATAGCCTTCACACACTGTAATGATGAAGACCTAAGGAAAGAAGAATTTACTAGAATCAAGAACATAGCGGAGAGGCATGGTACGGAGGGTGTCTAGTACAGAAAATAGTAATGGAAATTGGAGAGAGATTAAATAGGGAGGGCGAGGCAGTGCTAATCAACAAGCCCCCAGTATGAACCTACTAACAACTCGGCTATATATAACTTTACCGGATTCCATGAGAGGCTTAAGGACGTTAGAGAATATTATAAAGAAAACCAGAGCAAAGCTGGCTTTCAAAAGAGGACTGACAGTGCTCCAAGCGCTAAAGAACGTCAAAGATAAATATTACCCAGGACAGGAAACGGATGTTTATCGAATCCCCTTGCACAATAACAACACCGAAGGTAACGAGGTTTACATAGGGGCCACGAGGAAAAGCCTCAACGATAGAATCGAGGAGCGCAAGAGGGACATTAAACAGGGTAAATTGACCACAGCGCTGGCACGAAGGGCCTATGAAAATGACGTCAGCATTAATTGGATGGGAGCGAAAGTGATAAGAAGAGTAGATGATCTGTTTGAACTTAGCACGGCAGAAAGAATGAGCATTTATACGAGGAGCCGAAAAGAGAGGTGTTATTAACGATAAGGAGAGAGAGACAATATCGGAAGCTTGGAAGTATGCATTAAGAAAGTAGTTTGTACATAACAGGAAGCTAGGTACGTGAACACCAGTTTGTTAAGGACATTTTTATTTTTATTTTATTTTTTGTTTGTAGTTGCAATTTTGGATTTTGGATTGTCATAATGGTTGTCGGGGATAATTTTGTACACGCTGTTAATCTAGCCTACGTTAGTATGCTGTGAAACTTGACGTGTTTAGCAGGTGTGGGTTGACCTTGTATTTTATGATGTCCTGAGATCTGGTTACAACCGGGAGAATAGAGTTGTTTGTCAAATGCCTGCAGTCTGTATTCATTTGAGCGCACGGAGCTGAAGATGACTGTTGTATAGTCGAAAGTGTTACTCCTTAGGATGCAATAATAAATGCTTTTTTACGGGACTGCTGTGAGTGCTGAGTCTATTTTTACATTTTCTAGTTATACGCCTAACAAAGCAGTATCACGTTTGGGCTGTTGGAGTGTGTGATGTCACAGAATATCAGAGTATATGACATTGTTGTGGCATAACAATTAGTATCATCACAAATGTTTCAATATATATATAACATGACACCTTCTAGGATATCATTCAGTGTTATCATTGTGTGATCTCACAATAGTTCCAACATATGATGCAACAATGGATAATGTACCAGAATATCATCAGTGCTTGATGCCATTATGATGTACAATGGATGATATCATAAAATGTCAGTGTGTGAAGTTACAAAGGTTCTGATGTATGACATCACTTTGACATTATCATCACTTCCAAAGGTTTTGATTTTTTTAGTTATAAATGATATTCTATTTGTTAGCAAAGCTATCAGAAAATCTCATAAATCAGAAACTAAACATGTCCCTATAAATAATGTGCAGAAACTTCTGGCAACACCAGGTACTCTGATTAGTCAAAAATATTTTTAAAAAAATTTTCTGCAGTTTCAAATCTATTGCAAAATAATTAAAAGATAGAAATATAAAACCAAAATATATAAATTTTGCACACAAGTAATTTCTTTGTTTGTTTTACAGTGCAAGGGCCAACTAGGCCATACTGTGCCAAACACAAGATTGTAAAGTCTTATGATGATAGAACATGATGAGAGAGAGAGATTTAATTGCACAGCAGATAGAGTTATAAATGCCAATATGTTCCAGGTATAAAAATACTACCTATTGGTATATCAGAAGTATCTGATAAAACGTGAGACAGATGCAAAAATAAAAGAACAAAATTAGCTTATATATATATAAAACAAGACTATGTTAGGATTTTTAAAAAGAGTTACTAAAAACTGATAAAACTCTAAAATAAAAAGATATCCTAACTCTAGGGAATTATAAATTTAATCACATATAAAATCCATATCTAATGATAAGAGACTATAGATAGAATAATATGTGTGTTCCTTATCATTGGGTACGGGTCTCGTGATTAAGGATATATATTAGTAGACATTAGTATGTCTTAAAAAAAAAGATTTTTTTTCTTTTACTAACTAATATTCTATTAATACTTAATATAAATTTTTATGGTATTAATTAAACTTTTAATTGGAAATAACAATTGTTGTTATCAAGCGAATAATAGAGGTTTATAATATCTAAACCAGTGGTTTCCAAACTTTCTGTCTCTTTGTTCCCCTTTTTTCATAAAAATTTGGTATACCCCTCATTTTCATAACAGTTTAATTTTATAAATACTACCTACTTACAATTTAATATTACAAAACAGTATACTATATTTTGTATAAATAAAGTTCTTATATGCAAAAAATATATTTATTATGTTGTAATAATTTTTAATACAATTAAAAAAATCTTACAAAAAAAAATAGAATATATGTTTAATACCATGTAATAATATTTAATGCAATAGGTGGCTTGATTGTCAGCACAAATTCTTTCAAATGGGATATGATTGAGGATATTGTTACTCACAATTCTTTTTCAATAATTAAACAAGATTGATATTTTGTCTTTAAAATAGCTACAACAGAATGTTTCTGAATAATTGAATATATGTACTGTATTTATAACCCTTTTTCCGATTCATTTTTCAATACATAATTTGAATTCATTTTTGTTTGTCTCAAAAATGATGCCTTAATTAATTCTTATGCACCCCTCATTTTGGAAAACACTGATCTAAACAGTTGTTTTCTGTAGTTTTTAAATCTAACTAAATAAAATTTCTTTCTAAGTCATGATATTTTGATTGTTATGAAATTTGAATTTTATATCTTTAATGAGAAATATCAAACCTCCTCCTCCTTTGCCATTACATCAATAATTTCTGATATTGTGATCGTTGACGCAATGTTTAGTGGGAATTATTAAGCTTGGTTCTTGGTGTGCAGTGATTTGAACTTAATGTTTATTGGCTAATGCAAGAAGTTCATCAAATTTGCATTTGGATGCTGAAGTACAAATTTCATTGATATTATATTGGAGAATAGTAAGTTTATTCTTTGAATCCCTAATCCAGCCAAACTTCCCCTAGTGGTTTATTTTTGAATTAACTGCCTAATTAATAATTATTTTTAATTTAACGCTACGGTGCCACCATCTATCGGATTAATAATTATTAATTTAAATTTAGATTAAGATGGCACCATCTATTATTTAATAATTGAACTATAATTTTTACTAATTTCCTGAAATTAAAAATTTGCCTTGGCCTGGAATCAAACCAGGGACTTCCCGACCTATTAATCCGACAGATGGTAGCACCGTAGCATAAATTAAAAATAATTATTAATTTGGCCGTTAATTCAAAAATAAACCACTAGGGGAAGTTTGGCTGGATTAGGATTATTTGGATCGTGTAAATCCCTTAGTAAAATGTGGATTATGATTAGTTTATTCTTTGGTTTTGCAATTTTTTGGATGTAGTAAGAGAACTTGATTTTAGCATATTTTTCAGACAACTCTCTCTCTAAATTCTAAATGCATCCCTTTTTACCTCGCACAATAAACAATGTAGTATAGAACTGTTTTGTTTGTTCATAAAAGGAAAAGTTTAATGGAATTGGAAATAGATGCATCCTGTTGTTATCACACGAGACTGACATACATTGGTAAATGTCTAATTTTGCTTATTTTGGGGCAAGTAATGAGATTTCTTGTCATCAAAATCACAGTTTTAATGCTATGATCCACAAAATCTTATGGATTACCATATTTTCTTGTGAATTATTGGCTCTGGGCCTTTCTAACTAATGTTATCTTTGGCCCCAGATAGTACTGCTAATGCAGCTACCTACCTCCAGGATTTCTCTCTTGGTTTGGCTCTACCAAACAGAAATCTATCAATCATGGGAGAAAAATTGAAAAAATATATCATAACAATTAGTCAATACAAGAAATTGTTTGAATAAGTGTGTACTTTCACTTGTTGTTCAATACAATGCAACAGAATATTGAAGAAATAAAATATTTCACTGTATATGGTAGAAGGGGAGATGTGATGGGATCTTGTTTAGAACCTTACAATTTGTTGAATGAAATTTTTTATATATATCTATAACTGATGATTATAGAAATACATGTCAAATACTTTTTGAAATTTAAACCCCCACAAGTACACATGCATGCATGCACGTACACCTCTTTTTTCTCTTTATTTTTTTCCTTATAATAATGATTATATGATGAATTAAAATAAGGTTGAACCAAATACTATTAAGATTTCTAATTTTTGTTTCTTGAATCAATTCATTCAAAAACCATTCTTTAATAGCAATATTAAAGTTGTTGTCTTACATTAAGACAGTGTTTTCCAAACTGTGAGGTGCAAGTCAATTTCAAGGGGAGTGCACAAGAATTAACAAAAACATCATTTTGACAGAAACAAGCAAAAAATATATTTAAATTAGTGTCAAAAAAACTGAATCAGCAAAATGGTTATAAATACAGTACATATCTATGTATTCAGAAACTTCCTGCTATAATAGACTTATACAAGCACTTTTTAGCAGTAGAAATACTAAAATATTTATTTCATTTTGCATATATCTACTATAGTATATCTACTGCTAAAAAGTGCTTGTATAAGTCTATTATTTAATGAGTTTAAGCAGTTTGTTTTATAACTTCCTGCTATAGCTACGTGAAAGACAAAATGATGATCTGGTTTAGTGATTGTAAAAGTGCGAATAGCGATATCTTCCATGACACCTGATTTGAGAGAATTGGTGCTGCAAAAACAAGCCATCTATGGCATTAAATACTATATTGTATTAAACATGTATTCTATTTTTCGTTTTTGTTTAATTTTTATTAAAAATTATTACACCATAGAAATGTGCAGATACAAAATGTTTGGAAACTGCTGCATTAAGATATATTATTACAGTAGGAATAAATAGCATAATTTAAAAAAAAAATTAAAATTTTGAAAAATTATTCAAAAACAGTGCTTGCTCATGAAATTATTTTTCATCTATATAAATGGTATATTTGTTGTTAAAGTAGCTAAGCATACTGAAATTGTTTTTACCCAAACAAATAATTGTATTAAATTCTAATACCCTATTTTTTTTTTTTTTGTTTTATTTATTGATCATAAGTTATAATAAAACAATATAGAATACTTATTTCTTTAATTGCAAACAAATCTCACAATTTTCAGTCAAGTAGGAAAAATTACATTTAGTGCAGACAAGCAATATATTTTTGCCATTCATTTTTGATTTGATTTGTCTTTTGGTATTTATAAAATCATCAAAGAATTAAATGTTTGTCACATTAGAATTATCTTTAATTTTTTGTTTGTTCATCAAAGTATCTAGTACTTAATAATATTGAATGGATTTAAATATACAGTATTGTACAGATAAAGTCACAAACCTACAGTTAGTGTACATAAATTAAAATTATAGATAATTTTAACTTTTAGATGTTGCTATGAACACTCAGATTAAAGCTTATTGTATAAATTAATGTTATAAAATTATACACTATATATTTTAATCTTTTGTTTTATTCTGCACAATGAAAAATGAAATTATAAAATAAATCTGTACTTTAAGGGTAATAATAATTAGAAAAAAATTAAACATTAATTCAGATTATATATTGGCAAACTATATATTAAGTTGATAATAAATTCAGATTTTTATATTTCGAAATTTCTTTAGCAGTTTGTATTTCACTGTTAGTTTCTAAGTACTTTTAGTTTTGATTCTGAAATCATGTTAAAGCTAAATTCTAAAATTTTTCTTAAGATTTTTAAGAATAGTTGAATATAGGTGCTCCTCCAGTTATGAACATTCATACTTATGAATGAGAAATTTTATTTTCAAAAATTCAATAATTTTAAATGATATAATAGTGGAATGATCTAACAATCAGTATTATGTAAAATTACACAATTGACATTTGGCTGTATTTCAAGATGGCAGCAAATACACCAAAAAATCCTTGCTTTATAATCTGAAATTTTTGTTCAAATCTGTGAAGTAAGAAACTTCTAATTGGTCCAATTTTGAAATATACAACAATATACAGTATATAAAATTATTTCAGTACTTCTGCAATCAAAATAACATTATCTGAGTTACAAACAATCCAAGTTATGACAAAACTTGTATACAAATTGTTTATAACTCAAAAATCACCTGTATTATATTTCTTCTTCATTATATCATGAATGGATATTCTTAATGAATTTTGATTCTTTAGTAAAAGAATTTATTATCTGTTTTCAAATATATTTAAATAAAATTTAGATATGTATTTTTTGTAAATTATCTAAATATTAATATTTTAATTATGTCAAATAATTAAAATATATTAATTTTACATATATAAATAATCTTGCATAATAAGTAATTAAGAACTGTTTTTCAGATTGTTAAGTCTCCTTCATATCACAAAGTTTGCTAAACAGAAAATAAGTAAATTATCAGGTGGAACCAAAAGAAAGGTAATTTAAAGTATCAATGTTAATATATACTTAATTTATATTATGTCTTCCTTAAAACTGTCTGCCTTCCTTAGGTAATTAATCTCTTTGATGCATTAATATTGAAAAAATATTACGTAATTTGGAAATTATGAAATATTTTTTCTCCACTTAATTGAGATTGCCAAATTGTAGAAAATATTAGAGATGAGATGAAACACTTGTTCACATATTTTGTGAATGTATCTTCACAAAATGTGTGTTTTTGTAGAACTACAATTGTGTTTCCTGTAAATAGGGGGGGAAAAAGAGTTTTTACATATGAAATTGTGTAATTGCCTTCTAAGAATTTCTCAAAATAAGATGAAGCTAAATGTTAATTAATGACAATAAAAAATAATAGCCTGAGAAATATTATCAATTCTACATTATTATATATATTAATTATCTGAGTTGTGTGTTTTGCAGATTTAGGAAGAATCATCATGGAATCATATTACAGCAGTTAAAACTTACTCTCTTAAGATTAAATAAAGTTAATTTTGCAATATTTGATGAATTATTGAATTAAAATTAGCTTCATGTTTTTTTTTATTTATAAAAAGATTTTTTTAATTGTAAAATTAATATATCAGACTTACAATGTATGATTATATCATCATAATATGATTTAATAACTAATTGCTGTAGTTAATCTCCAATTTATCAAAATAAATCATATTATGATGATAGTATCATATATTATAATACCCATGTATCTCCTACCTAATAGATAGTCAGTCATATACCGTATTTGCAGGCGTGTAAGACGCACCGGCGCATAAGACGCACCCTCTTTTTTATACACATTTTTGAAGGATAAAACTTTATTACTGATCATTATAATGAATTTACAGTATTTTAAATATAAAGTAATACAAACAGCAAATACTTTCTGCAAATACCCAATCTATCTGGGAAAGAACACCTTTTAATCTTCTTCGTCAAGACCCAGACACTCATCTCCAGAGTTAAATGAAGAGTCACTTGAAACCTCTTCTAAATCAGCATCTGAGTCCTCATACAACAAATTGTCCTCTGTACCATCCATTGCATTACTAATGCCACATTTCTTAAATGATTTAACCACTGTCTCTGTTTTCACAGCATCCCATGAAGCTTTGACCCATTCACAAACTTGAGAAATGCTAGGCCCAGCTGTGATCGTCGATGAAAGCGCATGCGCATTCATTGAACTCTACGTAACTAATATTCCCACACTCCGCAAGGAAACAAGAAAGAAATCGCATAACTCCGAATAGAGGAAATTTCCAGAAATGAATGTAATCAAAAACTGAGTATCGGCGTATAAGACGCACCCCGTTTTTCAGACCTATTTTCAAAGAAAAAAAGTGCGTCTTATACGCCGGCAAATACGGTAAATATTAAAGCGTCATCATATGTTTTATATAAACTATAATAACTGTTCAAATTTCACTCATTAAAGAGAATTCAATGCAATCATTTTCTGTGTTGTTTGTAAGTCTTAGTGTGTGTGTATTTGTGTTTTTTAGGTATTTGTCTTCGTTTATTACATAGTTTTTTTTGTGCATTATCGTCAGTTATGAAATTTTTCACATGAAAACTACAGTTAGCATTTGTTTATATCATGTTTTGATACTGACTGCTTAAGAAAGCATTGTTATTTAAAAATAAAAAGATAAGACAACACTAACTGACTATTTGTTTCTGAAAAGACAATACTTTTGAAGTAAAGAACTGATCATAATTACAAAAACAAATAAGCCTTAAACAATTTTCTTTTGTTGCATATTAAATAAAAGGAATTTTTCTTATAGCTTTGATATAATGATAAAATATTGCATACATAGTAATTGCTATCATTAATGAAATCATACATTTCAAATTTTTTGGTGAATTATATCATGCACGCTATATAATATCAGCTTTTCAATAATTAGTGACAATTTCTGTTCTATTCTTTTGAGATTTTTCGTACAATTGTAATTTTGGAATGATTTGCATAAAATTCAATTGACATAACAATTTCTTTTTGGAAGTGTTATAAGAAATATAAGTGTTTAGGAATATCTCTATACTGGAAAAAATAATAAAATTTATCTTTTCAGGTGTGCTTTATTATTAGTATACTTGGCAGTCCTACTGCAGTATTATTAGATGAACCTTCTACTGGTTTGGATCCACAAGCCAAACGCTATTTGTGGAATCTTATCCAAAATATGTTTCCTATAAATGGAAATCGCAGTATACTTTTTACAACTCATTCCATGGAAGAGGCTGATGCTTTATGTACCAAAGTAGGAGTCATGGTGAAAGGAACTCTTAGGTATATAAATTAAAATGGATTGCATCCAAAATCATATTTAATATTATAGTAAATTTCATTTATAGATGTTTAGGGTCTGTTCAACATTTGAAAAACAAGTATGGAATTGGATATACATTAGATATTAAAATTAAGAGAGATTCTGATGATTCATATACAAATAAAGATAATGTGAAAAACTTTATTCTGAAAAATTTTCCATTGGCAGTAATTAAAGAAGAATTTTGGGAAAAAATAACATATTCCATTCCACAATGTGCTGCTTCTTTAGCTGGTATATTTAAATTATTGGAAGAAGGTACATTTTAACTAGAATTTATTACTCATTTAATTAATTAATTACAAAAATATTAACTTTTAGTCTATTCACCTGCTATAGATGATATATTTTTATATTGAAAATTAATATTATTAATAATTATATACAGGAAATATGATTTTGCTAAAAAATATTAAATTTCATTTTTCAGCAAAAATACCGTTAAATATTGAAGAGTACAGCTTTAGTCAAACAACTCTTGAACAAGTAAGTTAGTGCTTAAATTAATTTAGTTTGATCTATTAATCATTAACAATGAAATGTCAAATTAGATAATACATAAATAAAAATGAAAATTATTGTGATTTAGAATTTTCAATCCAGACAATTTTTTTCAATCCTCAAATTTGGGACTGGTCAGGATTTGATTGATGTAATAAAATAATCTTAAACTATTGCATATCATGTTTTTCACATAATTTTCCTCTATTTCTACACTTTATTCTGTATTTCAGGATATTTTAATAAATCAAAATTTAGAAAGATAAAATTGATCTATATTTGCAATAAAATTTGCCTAAAGATACTAACTAAATTTCTTTGATTATAATGCAGAATATCTTCTATAAACTTCTACTGGTATAGAGGCATATAATCTTAAACTTTTAAGTTCTATTGTTCATAAATTACACAAATAATACAAGAAGTATTTAAGCAGGAAGATGATAATTTGTTATTAGTAACTACACAGTTGTTGTTAATATCAGTAGTAACATTTTCAGCTCATTTTTATGGCTCTCCTCAGATTCATCTATCACATGTATATGCCTCAAGCCAATGTGTATAAGCTAATATCACACATTGATATACGTAAATGTGTGATATTGGCTATAAAATGGTTGTTGCCTGATTATTAGTTGATAATTCATTAAGTAGACATCATCCGTTTAAAGTGCTGGTATTATTTTTATAAGAATATATGTTTACTCTGAAGGAATGGGAATAGCTTTTTATTTTTTTAAACAGTTTAACCACTGTTTCAAGCAGAAATTTATGCTATTTTTAACTTTAACTTTTTCGCTGCTGTTGCGTTCATTTTGGTTCACCCTGTATATG
Source organism: Olivierus martensii (assembly GCA_000484575.1). Taxonomy (NCBI): domain Eukaryota; kingdom Metazoa; phylum Arthropoda; class Arachnida; order Scorpiones; family Buthidae; genus Olivierus; species Olivierus martensii. The sequence goes on along the minus strand of AYEL01014596.1, from coordinate 2,534 downwards.
TATTAGAATCAACTTGGATAAGAAGTATGTTAATAAATGCATATATATCCTATCTGATAGTCAAATTGCCTTAATGATGGTTACTTTATTTCAAAATTCGTTTACAAAAGCCATCATCACATTATTGAACTAACTACCAGAAATAAGCTACAACTTGTTTTGGGTGCCAAGACATCAAGAGATTGATGGCAATGAAGTCACTACTATTGCCATCCAAAAAAAGAGTTCTTATCCTTTTTTGGATCTGAACCTGTACTATGTATTCTATGAATTTTGGAATTATACAAACGAAAAATGGAATTACATTCCATCGAAATGCTGATATACTTCTGTTGAAGGTTCAGTATTGGATTAAGGCAAACCAAGACTTTTTTTATTATTTTTCCTAGAGAATTGTATTCACAAAATAAAAGCTAATTAAGAATTTTTACAAAACAAAGAATTGTCATTATCTCAATAGAAATCTTCATTTAATTGGGATGGAAAATGATACCAATTATAGATGTCAATATGGAAATGAAACCCCTATCTAAATATTTGTAAACATATAGGCTTTCTTGGCTAAGGTGGGATCTGGATTGCATTTTCCTGTATTTGATTTTCTATGATCCCAATAAAGAAGATATCACCTTTTACTTGTATGACAGGACTTCTGATTGGATAATATTATCAGAGTGATATATCTAGTTCTAGAGATTTGTCTCCTATTTATCCTTATGTTAACATTTTGTCATTTAAAAAAATCCCTACTTTTGGATGCAATAAAGAATTAATATAAAATTATGTATGGATTAAAGAACAAGAAAAAATTTAACAATAATAATAATCTTATTTAAGAAATCTTACTCTATTTAGATTAGCACCCCACAGTTTACAATCCTTGTTAACTCCTTACAATCCTTTTGTTAACTCTGGAGTAGGGGGGACGCAAGAATAAACAAAAAATAAATTCAAATTGTTAAAAAATGAATCAACAAAAGGATTGTAGATATGTAGATCCATGTATTCAGAAACTTTCTGCTGTAGCTTTTTTAAAGACAAAATATAGATCTCATTTAGTGAAAAAAAAATTGCAAGTAGTGATATCTTCAATGGCACCCCAATTTGAGAGAATGTATGCTGTAAAATAAGCCCACCCATCGCATTAAATATTATGTTGTATTAAACATGTATTCTATTTTTCATGTTTTTTGTAAGATTTGTTTAATTGTATTAAAAATTATTATACCATAATAAATATATTTTCTATATACTGTATAAGAACTTTATTTATGCAAAATATGGTATATTGTTTTGTAATATTAAATTGTAAGTAGGTAGTATTTATAAAATTAAACTGTTATGAAAATGAGGGGCATACCAATTTTTTATGAGAAAAGGGGGTGCAGACACAAAGTTTGGAAAGCAATTGATTATTCCATACAGATTATATTTAAGAAATTAGCTGAGAAATCTTAATTATAGATATATTTTTCTTATTTTATCAGATTATATGGTATATTTAGATTTAAATAACAGACAAATTTTTATCAATCTGAAACAATTCTTTTATGAATTATAATGATAAAATAAATATAACAAAATACTGTATCATAATTGTACATTTATATAATAGTTACCTATATGGCATTATCATCATTTAAATAAATTTTATTATGTCATACTGACTTATCAGGATAATTCTTGAATTTAAATAAATTATCATTTGATATAACTGAAACCTAATATAGTATCTTATATTTCTTGAATTAGATATTAAATAAAGACTATACTCAGAATAATTCAGGCCATGATCAGGAAAGTGGCTTGATTGTGATAAGAGTTCTTGAAAATGAAATATGAATTACTAAGTAATATAACTGATATTTATGTAATTTTTAATATATAATATCAAAATTTACAAATATCATAATTATCAGTCAAATTTATAATTTTATTATTGATTAAATTGAGAATGAGGTCATTTCTGTGGGGTCCGGAAAAATCGCCCCCTGCATTTTGCCTCCGACAATTCACCCTCTACATTTCGCCTCAAGCACGTTTCGCTCCCAGCACATTTCGTCCCCAGCACTTTTGGCCCCTGGAACATTTCACCCCCAGGACATTTCGCCCCCTGCACTTTTCACCGCACATTTCGCCCCAGAACGTTTCGCCCCCAGGACATTTCGCCCCAGCCATTTTCAGCCCCTGTAGATAATGTTTAGGCTACAAAATTGCAAATATAGTCAACTCTCGATATCTGGAATTTTTATTGTTGTGAAAAAAAAAAAAAAATGAATAAATGCAAGGAAAAAGTTAATTATAATGTAGTTAAATGGTAGAAAGTTAAGAATTTGGAGCAATTTATAGCAAATTTTACACTATTTATGAAGTCTGGCACTCCACAAAAAGTATATTCAGTTAGTAGTTCTTTAATGTGTTCAATATTATGATTTTTGTAAAAATTAAACATTAATCTATGCCGTATGTAATCGATACGCTTCATTATATAATCTGTCTGCCATCGATTTATAGATGAATTAATATATATAAGA
>AYEL01014595.1:0-13767 GCA_000484575.1 Olivierus martensii | reverse complement strand
TAAATTTAGGCACCATGTAATCCTTAACCATCCCAAGAATGTTACAGTGTATCCTGTCCCACTCAAAAGACATGCTCTACCTTATGGGTCCAAGAAATCCCTCTCCCAGAAGAATGAAGCCTATAATAGCCCTCCTATGCACACGCCTCCACAAACAGATGCATAGGAGGAATGCAGAAGAGAACCTCAAGAGCGGCAGTGGGAGCAGTTTTCATAGCCCCAGTAATGCCCAAACAAGCTAGCCTTTGAATCTTTCCAAGTTTGGCCTGACAAGTCTTAACTGTGACCCTACGCCACCATATAATGGCAGCATAAGTAAGAATAGGTCTCACAACCATGGTGTAGATCCAAAACAACAACCCTGGCCTAAGATCCCAAGTCTTACCCAAAATACCCTGCAAGCCCAAAGAGAGCCCTACAGGCTTTCCCCACAACATACTCAATATGAGGCTTCCAAGTCAAACCCTTGTCAAGCAAAACACCAAGGTATTTGACCTGGGTTGTGCTACTGTAACTATAATATGGAAGTAGACTTGTTATAATGATATTGCACTTTTAAATAATTAATGAATTAATTAATACTGTATCGAAAAGTGCTTACATCTTTAAATGTTTACAAAATACCATACATGAAAAAACGCTTCATCGTTATATCAGAGAATTAAAGCGAAATAAAAAAAATATGCAGTTTAATCAGTTATAATGTTGAGAAAACAAACTTTCTGGAAATATAAAAATGACATTACTGCAATTAATGCTATTACGGTAACAAGACTTAAATAAAAAAACAACATAAATTTATTTTGACGATATTTTAATATTAACTGATTTACAATTAAGGATAATAATAACGAAAACATAGATAAATATATAAACAAGATGAAAAAACAAAATACAAAACTCGCGATGTGAATTGAATGTCGTGAGGAGTTACTTTTCATTTGGGTTGGGTCTCTGTCTGCTGATTTTGTGTCGTCTGTAACTAACAATAGTTCGATTTTTAGTTTATCTCCTAACTTAAAATGCAGAATGAACTAATGCATATCAAAAGAATAGTCGAACTTTTTCAATTCCGTGTAAACAATAACGTTCGATATTTTTTCTGAATTCTTATTTCATACCAGCTGATATAAATACGATTTTTAACTTTAACTTTTTCGCTGCTGTTGCGTTCATTTTGGTTCACCCTGTATTAAACAAAAATAAATTAAAATCATTACTTGTTGACTTTATTTGCAATTTTGTAGCCTATTCATTATCTACAGGGGGTGAAAAGTGCAGGGGACGAATTGTCGGAGGCAAAATGCAGGAAGCGACTTTTCCGTAAACCCATTTCTGTCATGATTGCATTATTTATTCAAACATTAGCAAAATAGTAAGAATAACTAAAATAATTTTTTTCACTGAAAATTTTCATTTGAAAGCAAGCATATTCAGTAAGATATTATAAGCCTTATGTATAAGCAACATTCCTAAAATGTGAAAAAGTAGTTTTATTTCAGTTGGAAATAGTTATCACAACAACACAAACAATCAAGTTTTCTATTTTGGAAAATAGTTTTAAATATCTCACCAAAAGAAAATTATTAAAATCAAATTATAACAGTAGTCAAAAGAAGAAAATCAATTCCAGCTGATATAGATTGTAATCATTCTCTTGAAGATGTTATGAATGCAAGTGATTTTTGAGAAATTTTTGGCAAAAAATGGCAAGAAAAACGACTTGTAGGTATTCATGTCTAATAGAATAAAATAAGAGACAATAAATGATGATAGTAAATTAACTAGATTTTAATAGTTTAATTGCAAATTATTTATATTCAATTATTGGTATATGTAAATAATTTGCACTATTAGTCTAGTTAATTTAGTATCATCATTTATTGCCTCATTATTTTATTTTAAGACAAATAGTTGGGAAATATTTCCATTGAAAGGAATAAGTTCAAAATTTTTGCACTCATAATAGTAAAAATATTTTATCAATCAAATTTTATAATTTTGATTGATTAATAGGTAAAATATATATCTGTAAAATTATCAAATTATATGACATATTTAGTTTACATTATTCAGTTTTTTGAAATAATAAATCATAGCAGAAGATATTTTTATGTTAATAATTTTTGAATTTTTAATTTAATAAAATACTTTAAAGATTTTAAATGTTAAATTACTAAACTAGCTCATTATGATTTTCAGGTTTTCTTGGAATGCACCAAAGAACAAGAACAAGAAGAAGAAAACAAGATGATATAACTATTTTAAGCTTATTGTGATATATTTAGGCAATTTAATCAAGATTATGATCATCATAATGACTATGATTCATAAAATTTCATTTTTAATTTTTTTTTAAATAGTAGTAATTGAATATGAATATTAGAATTGTTATAAATCAAACTTTCAGATTTATTTCATTAAACATATAGTATAAATAGATATCCTATTAGAACTGTAGCTTAGCTTCATATATTCAGGTGCCTCAAAAAATTTTATAATGATATTAACATGGTAGTTTTTAATGATTGATAATTTAAAAAAGACATTAAAATTACAACTGCTTATCTTTTTATTTATATACAGTATTTGCAAGAAACATAAATATTGTGCAATATTATATAACAAAATTTTAAACTGGTTTATAAAAAATTTACTATATATCATGTTTTCACCTATGAGTTTTTAGCAACCATTTATAATGGTTAAATTTTACATGAAATATTGAATCAGTATTATTTTTCTAAATTATAAGTATTGAAATTCCAAATATATTTTGTTATAGATTATTTATATAAATCTAAATATTAATTGTTAAAAAATATTGTTTTTTTATTTTATAATTTTTATATTATTATGTATTTGCATTTTTTGTTATAAAATCGAATTGTTATAAATTTAAGCTATTTTGTTCAATATGGTATATGTTGACTGCAATCTTCTAAATTTTAATAAGATTTAGTTTTATCTGCTACCTGAAGAAGGGTATTCTATAAATCTGAATGAATTTAACTATTCTAGTCAACAATATTCTCAGGAATTTGTTATCTTAAACTTAACAATTCAACTTGAAGAATACGAGGAAAAGTTTAATATTCTGTCATGTAGCAGATGAAATGAAATCTCATATTTTATTTGTACTATGAAATTTGATCAAGTAATAATTTATATCATTTTTGATAAAAATTCTTATATGTGACTATATTTATATAAATACATTTTTACTTTAGTCATATACTTTTTAAAACATAACAAAATAAAATAATTTTAGCTGCAGAATGTAATTACATGCCAACTGTTCATTAAATTTATTAAACATTTCATCTTAATCACAAATATTTGTATTATGAAAGATGTTCACAACATATGTTTAATAGAATTTTAATATTGCTTGAATTGAAATAATAAGATGTATAGGTAAAGTGCCACACAAAATACAAAGCTCTAAACAGGATGATACTTTATTAACAGTAAATGCTTTCGACCTTATCAGTAGGTCAACTTCAGCTGTAATGAATATATAGAACGGATTCTATATATATTCCGTTCTCTATATTCATTACAGCTGAAGTTGACCTACTGATAAGGTCGAAAGCATTCTCTGTAATAAAGTATTTATCCTGTTTAGAGCTTTGTTTTTTTGTGTGCATTTTGTGAGTGTAACAGGATGGTTTTAAAGTTCTTGTATAGGTTAAATTTCACTATAATCAACCATATAAATTATTTTGTTATACTGAATAAATCAATCTCTAATTTTGTCTTCAGTCTTTTAAATTATGGATAATGTTGAAAGAGCAATTCCATATTCTTTAGCATCATCTCTTTTTTCTCTAGTATCTATATTGTATATCATTTTTCTTTAAATGCAAATTATTGACATTTTTCAGTTCTGTTCATTTTAATGAAAAATGAAAAAATTTGTACTTAAAGCATTAACAAAATTAAATTTGTAAAAATTGCAAAATCAAAATTTACACAGAATGCTTGTATTTTAAATGCAGTTGAATTTTAGATAACACCCAAATATTGTTTGGCTAATTTCATCAAACCAAATTTAGTTGAGATGGATATGCAAATCTATCCATACAAAAGATAAATGTACAGTCAAACCTGTTTTTAATGCGGTCGGTTTTTGTGCGATATTTTTTTTTTGTGCATTTTTATGTGCAATTTTTTTGTGCAGTATATAAAAAACATTCCATGAAATGCATATGACGAATAAAAATTAATTAAAAAAATGTAATTAAAAAAAATAACGCACAAAAACCGACCGCATAAAAACAGGTTTGACTGTATAGTAGATATTTATCCTTGGACGTGAGTAATTTATTCAATTTTTCTCATGAAAATTGTTCATTATACAGAGACTTTAATTTTGTTTAAACAAAATGAGTTTATTAAAATTTAAGAATCTTATTAAAGAAATTATATTAATGTTTTTGTTCTGAAAATTTCATTATTGTGGAATTCATTAAAAAAAGAGATTGGATCTATATCCATTATGTAATAATAAGTTTTGGATTTTGTTTGTGTATTTTGAATATTGAATGAATCCATATCTCTGAATTTTTCCTGCTTAAGTGCTGTGTGTTTGTAGCATTTTATGTAGTCAAAATCAGCACAATTTAAAACTGTTTTCTTATGCTTATGTGATCTCTCTGCCTTTAAAAGTGATAATCATGCCATATTATGATCTCAAATTGAATATAGTTATAGAATGTACTTATCACAATTATTTAACTTAATGTTTTCTTTATGTTACTAAAGATCATGTAATTTTATAAACGTTGTTAAAATTGTTAATGTTGAAATATTAAAAATATTAAATGTATAAAAAACAATATTTGAACATAAAATCTGGTAATTGTTATAATTTGTATTATGTTCCATAGAACTTTGTTGAAATTTGCATTGTGTTAATTTAAAAAAATTTAATGAAGAAATATTTTTCCATTGGTATATATTAATCTAGTTAAGATATTTTCTGTTGAAAAATTTTAAATATTTTCAGATTTGTAATAAATTGCTATAACTTAATTATTTGTAGTAGCCTTGTGATTAGATAATGCACATAACATGTATAACAGTCAATGCACAATGGTCTAATACTCCAACAACAAACATTTTGTGTATGATTTCTTAATACATCGTAATAAACTTACAAATATAATTTTGAATAATGGTAATGGGCATTTGATCATATATTTTTGACAGTAGGCAGTTGATATAAGTCAAATAGGGTTGACATTAGCTGAAGAAGACCAGTGGGGAATGGTCGAAAACATTCCTTAAGGAAATATGTTTTATTTCTGCATAGTGCTTGGTTTTTCTTCTTTACTCGGATTAGTTGCAGAATGTCTACAACTTTAGTATATATCTATCAATTTATGACCTAGTCATTAGAATCTACTGTAGGTTAATAACTGTTTTATCTTTAGTAAATATATACAGTAGTCTTCAACTAATATAAAAAAAAAACACTTGCAGTAATATGTATTTAGTAATAATTGGAAAAATTGCTCAAATGATACAAATGTATTAAGGTAAGTGCATCAAAACCTAACATGTACAATGCAAAATTGTTGTAATAAGCCTGGAAATGGTATTATTTGGACTTGCAAATGATTACGTGGCAGTTCATTCTATTGGCAGCATGCTTCAAAGTCATTTGTTCTCTGATTATAGTTGACAAGATGGATGATGGGAAGAATGATGTCACTATGTAAGATATCAGAAATGAAGAGAAAATCCTTGTCGAAACAGTAAGCTTACAAATGAATCTATCCACACTGAAATTCAAACAATTATGATGACTTTGAAATAGAGTATTGTTTTATTTCGATTCTGATAGTATGTAAGGCATCAAGAATCATTGATTCTATGTAAATATAAGTTTGGTTTTTAGGCAGCTAGGATGTCAGATATTGGTACATGAATTATTGCCAATGTTCCAATACCTGTGTCAGGCTTTGGTACAAGACAAAAAAAAATCTTCATGCCACATTTGTATTTATATCATTTAAAGAATAGATTCATAACATCCTGTTAAAATCTTGGTGTTTTTGGGTAACTTGTACCAATACCTAACAAGGGAGCTATAGGAGCAACTATAGCAATATCATTCCTGAGGCTGACAGTTTCATATTTTAAGCTATTAAATTGTCCTATTCAAATTTTACACATAATTATGTATATTAACTAATGTATATTGATATATATACTATATATCAATCAGGTACACATAAGAATTAGTGTGACTCCCACAAAGAAAAAGATAACGAATTATTCTCAACAACAGATGAAAGATGCCATTGCAGCTGTGAAGAGAGGGATTCCTCTTGCTACAGCAGTTAAAGCCTTCCAGGTTCCTAGAACTACTCTCTGGTGTAAAATAAAGGGAAAATATCCAGAAGAAAAAAGGATGGGCCCATCGACTGTGCTAACAGCAGAAGAAGAAGAATTGCTTGTAACTTGGGTGTTTCATACTGCCAAAGCCGGATTTCCTTGTACCAAAATCCAATTACTTGACAGTGTAGAATTATTAATGAAGAGGCTTGATAGACCTAATGCATTCAAAAACAACCAACCAGGAAGTAAATGGTACAAAAGCTTTTTGAAAAGACATCCAAAAATTTCTGAACGTGTTTCACAAAATCTTTGCAAATCCAGATAAAGAGTAGCAGAAAATAATATCAGAACATGGTTTAGATAAATTAAGCTGTATTTAGAAAGTGTGAACAAATGTGAAGTTCTAGAAGATCCAAAGAGAATATTTAATTCAGATGAAACTGCTTTTTTCCTCTGTCCAAAAGGGAGTAAGGTACTAGTTCAGAAAGGTGAGAAAGCTGTTTATAATTTTACAACTAATGATGAAAAAGAATGTTTAACCACTCTAGTAACAACTAGTGCATCTGATAAACTGGCACCTCCAATGGTAATTTATTCATTCCAGCGAATTCCAGCTTCTATATTTATGCTTAATAACTGGGGTATACGTAAATCTACCTCTGGTTGGCTGACTGGAGAAACTTTCTATGAATATGTGGCTAACGTTTTTCATCTATGGCTTTTGAGGAATAAAATAGAACTTCCTGTATTGCTATTCGTTGATGGACACGTTTCTCATCTTACAGTAACTCTGAATAACTTTTGCTCTACAAATGGGATCATTCTTGTAGCATTATACCCCCAGTTATCCTTCAACCAATGGATGTTTCTGTCTTTCATCCTTTAAAGAATGCTGTACATCAATGGAGATTAGAGCATAATGGGCAGAGGTTAAAGAAATAAAATTTTTCTCCACTTCTACATAAAGTTTTAACAGTTTCCGTGACACGTGCAAAGTCAAGAATGGATTTAGAGAATGTGGATTATTCCTTTCAATGCCGATGCTGTAGATTACAAAAAAAGTACTTAAGCTTATAAGAACAGAAGAAGCAGAACAACAAATATATGATCAGCAAAATCAAAGTTCTTACAGGAATGATTTGTTGTTGCTTTTAGAGCAAAAGAGCAAACAAGCACTATTGAAGATACAAATCTTTTTTATCTTTGGAAATCAGTAATGGAAGAACATTCAGAGATGGGAACAGATAATAACAAAAATGATGCAGAACTAACTGTGGAGAATCATTCTCTATTATCATAAAGCCCAAGCACATCAAAAGGAGTGTGGAAGAACAAATCATACTTAGGCTCTACATCTCCAGAAGGAAATACGAATAGTGTTAGTGGGCAAACGATTCCTTCACCATTCAGAAAAGCATTGTTTTGGCCTGAACAATCTAGTACATCTAACAGACGAACCAGAGAGAAAATTCCTTCAATTGTGACGTCAAATGCATGTAAGAAGTACCATGCTAGAAAGAGAGAGGTTAAGGAATGCCTAGAACAAGAGAAAGAAGCAAGAAGAAAGAAACAAGAAGAGAATAAGATGCAAAAAATATAAAGAAGGCTCAGACTAAACGAAAGAGAAGAAATGTGGAACTTTCAGATGCTTCATCTGATTCATCAGTCAGTGTAGTGCTAAAATCCGAAGATGAGGCTGATGAGTAGTGTAGCGAAACAACATCTCTTGAGAATAGTTTGTATGTGAAATCAAATGACTTTGTAATCGTTCAGTATCAGGGGGAATACTATCCAGGAAAAGTATTACAAACGAAACAAACAAAAGCCTATGTAACAGTTATGTTAATGAGTTCCAGTGGATGGAAGTGGCCAAAAATTGAGGACAAACTTTGGTACAGTTTTGATGACATTCTTCAGAAAATTGAAGTTCCATATTATGACTCAAAAAAACAACTATATGTAGTGAAAGAAATGTCAAAATATCACGATAAATGAATGTTATGTTAGTTTTGGAACTTTAGAATGCTCATTCTTAAATTAATAGGCATTTTAAAGTTCAAAATATAACATGTTTATTTATAAAGTTTTAAATAAAGAATGGTTACATTAAGTTATAACATTTCTGTTTTGTATTCACTTTTCATTTATCAATGTTTCTGCACTAAAAGTTTAATTAAGCTTCATTCAGATTGTTTGGAATTCTTATTGAAACAGAGACTTCACAAGCATTAAGCTTATATCTTGTATTTATTATGTTGTTCCAAATTAACACAATTTTCAGTTTCTTGATCTTCAATGAAATAATTTTTATTGTGTGAAATACGGTGTTGTACTTTTTGTCATAATAAAAGTAATTAGGATCAGAAAAGATTAATTAAAAGATGGTGTCGGCTTCAGGTGCATCATAGTGTCAGCCTTTGGATTACCCTGATTTTTTATGTCAGTTAAAGGTGCAACTGTCATATGATTAAAAAAATTATTACAAAAAAATTTTTGTTTTGATTTATAACACACTTCTTGATTGTAGATTGTGTAAAGCATTGCTTTATTTTTAGTGTTTTTACCATCTCACATAACATATACACTTATTCACAAAAGAGCAAAATGTGAATTCTTCTTAAAGTGTCAGCCTTTGGTGCACTTACCTTAAACATTTTAATACAGGTTAATTATAAAATAACTGACCCTTTCCCTGCAGCTCAACCGAGTGGGCTCTAATCAACATATGACACTAAAACCTTGTATATATGCTAATTAGAAGTTTGTGATAAAGTCACAGGATGGAGCGTGACAAAGTATTTGCTGGCCCATCTGAAACAATTGGACACAGTCCAATTGCTGGTCATACACGTTTAAATTTTCCAGAAAGAGATCAAGATCAGCCTTTTAAAGCCCTATTTTTAATATTTCAGTCGACCAGTCCATGATAGGCTCTGTGCAGTCATGAAGGGCTCATACTCGGCGATTTTTCCGGACATTTGATACATTTTGATGGAATGTCTGCGACATGCGAATTTATACTCGGCGATTTTTCCGGACATTTGATACATTTTGATGGAATGTCTGCGACATGCGAATTTATACTCGGCGATTTTTCCGGACATTTGATACATTTTGATGGAATGTCTGCGACATGCGAATTTATACTCGGCGATTTTTCCGGACATTTGATACATTTTGATGGAATGTCTGCGACATGCGAATTTATACTCGGCGATTTTTCCGGACATTTGATACATTTTGATGGAATGTCTGCGACATGCGAATTTATACTCGGCGATTTTTCCGGACATTTGATACATTTTGATGGAATGTCTGCGACATGCGAATTTATACTCGGCGATTTTTCCGGACATTTGATACATTTTGATGGAATGTCTGCGACATGCGAATTTATACTCGGCGATTTTTCCGGACATTTGATACATTTTGATGGAATGTCTGCGACATGCGAATTTATACTCGGCGATTTTTCCGGACATTTGATACATTTTGATGGAATGTCTGCGACATGCGAATTTATACTCGGCGATTTTTCCGGACATTTGATACATTTTGATGGAATGTCTGCGACATGCGAATTTATACTCGGCGATTTTTCCGGACATTTGATACATTTTGATGGAATGTCTGCGACATGCGAATTTATACATTAAGTTATAACATTTCTGTTTTGTATTCACTTTTCATTTATCAATGTTTCTGCACTAAAAGTTTAATTAAGCTTCATTCAGATTGTTTGGAATTCTTATTGAAACAGAGACTTCACAAGCATTAAGCTTATATCTTGTATTTATTATGTTGTTCCAAATTAACACAATTTTCAGTTTCTTGATCTTCAATGAAATAATTTTTATTGTGTGAAATACGGTGTTGTACTTTTTGTCATAATAAAAGTAATTAGGATCAGAAAAGATTAATTAAAAGATGGTGTCGGCTTCAGGTGCATCATAGTGTCAGCCTTTGGATTACCCTGATTTTTTATGTCAGTTAAAGGTGCAACTGTCATATGATTAAAAAAATTATTACAAAAAAATTTTTGTTTTGATTTATAACACACTTCTTGATTGTAGATTGTGTAAAGCATTGCTTTATTTTTAGTGTTTTTACCATCTCACATAACATATACACTTATTCACAAAAGAGCAAAATGTGAATTCTTCTTAAAGTGTCAGCCTTTGGTGCACTTACCTTAAACATTTTAATACAGGTTAATTATAAAATAACTGACCCTTTCCCTGCAGCTCAACCGAGTGGGCTCTAATCAACATATGACACTAAAACCTTGTATATATGCTAATTAGAAGTTTGTGATAAAGTCACAGGATGGAGCGTGACAAAGTATTTGCTGGCCCATCTGAAACAATTGGACACAGTCCAATTGCTGGTCATACACGTTTAAATTTTCCAGAAAGAGATCAAGATCAGCCTTTTAAAGCCCTATTTTTAATATTTCAGTCGACCAGTAGATGAAGGGTTCTGAGTGGGCTCCACTAATTGGATCATGATAGTCCGATGAAAAATAAAATAGTTCAAATTTTTACCGCCAGGAAAAATATTATTTTAATGTTGCATTTCTAAATGCAAGATATTATTATTCAAAAAGTTTATTATAGAACTTCAATACGTATTCTAAATGGGTTATATGCTGAATACATAACACCGTGATCAGTGGTCGTTCGAAGCATTTCCTATGGAATGTCTGCGACATGCGAATTTATACTCGGCGATTTTTCCGGACCCCGACCTTTAGGCCGAGGTCCGGAAAAATCGGTCCCTGCATTTCGCCCCCTACATTTTTCCGACCTTTTACCCCTATATTTTTCCGGAAAAATCGCCCCCTACATTTCGCTCCGACCACGTCTCGTCCCCAGCACATTTCGTCCCTGTAGATAATGAATAGTCTACAAAATTGCAAATATAAATTTCGTCCCCAGCACATTTCGCCCCTGTAGATAATGAATAGTCTACAAAATTGCAAATATAAATACAGTATTGTCAACTCAATATCTGGAATTTTTATTGATGTCTTTAAAACTGTTTAAAATGAATAAATACGAGTGTGCGAGGCAAAAGTAAATTATAAAACTGTTTAAAATGAATAAATACGAATGTGCGAGGCAAAAAGTTAAGAATTTATCGCAAATTCTACGTTTTTTTATGAAGTCTGGCACTCCACAAAAAGAATATTCAGTTAGTAGTTCTTTAATGTGTTCAATATTATGATTTTTGTAAAAATTAAACATGCTGTATGTAATCGATACGTGTCATTATATAATCTGTCTGCCATCGATTTATAGATGAATTAATATATAAAAGACGCATAACAAAGTTAATTCGATAAAAATAAATTTTGCGCTTTTTATGACGCGTTATTGTTATTTTTTCTATAATTTACTAATCCAAAATAACAGTATCATTATCAGAAACCCATTCGAAACAAGCTTCGCCGAACTTATCCTCGAACTTCAATTGGGGACAAACTCTGCTACTGTGACTATAATATGGAAGTAACTTGTTGGATATTGCACTTGTTAAATAATTAATGAATTAATATTGTACCGAAAAGTGCTTACATCTTTAAATAATTACAAAATACCATACACCAAAATACGCTTCATCGTTATATGGGAGATTTAAAGCGAAATAAAAAAAATACGCAGTTTAATCGGTTGTAATGTTGAGGAAACAAACTTTCCGGAAATATAAAAATGACATTACTGCAATTAATGCTATTACGGTAACAAGACTTAAATAAAAAAACAACATAAATTTATTTTGACGATATTTTAATATTAACTGATTTACGGTTAAGAATAATAGAATAAAAACATAGATAAATATGTAAACAAGATTCAAAAACAAAATACGAAACTCGCGATGTGAATTGAATGTCGCGAGGAGTTACTTTTCATTCGGGTTGGGTCTTCCTCTCTGATTTTGTGTAGTCTTAGCCAACAAAGACTCGCGATGTGAATTGAATGTCGCGAGGAGTTACTTTTCATTCGGGTTGGGTCTTCCTCTGCTGATTTTGTGTAGTCTTAGCCAACAAAGTTTTAGTTTTTAGTTTATCTCTTAATTTAAAATGCAGAATGAACTAGTGCATATCAAAAGAATAGTCGGAGGCGAAATGCAGGGAGCGACTTTTCCGTAAACCCTTTGGGTCAGCCACACACTGTACTCCTCCCTGATATGCTCGATCTTTCAAACAAATAGGGTACGTTCCAAAACTACCGTTGAAGATGAAACCATGGTCTATAAATATATATGGTCAAGCGACTTTTCCGTAAACCCTTTGGGTCAGCCACACACTGTACTCCTCCCTGATATGCTCAATCTTTCAAATAGGGTACGTTCCTAAACTCAACGGTTTATAAACCGCTTTAGGCAAACGTTCCAAAACTACCGTTGAAGATAAAACCATGGTCCATAAATATATATGGACTGTTAACGTCTAGATTTTAGTCGCTAGGGCGGCGTTAGTGTCAGTAAGGCAGCCAGAGCCAGACGAATTTCTAGTTACATGTAGAATCTTATAAATCAAACGTAACTTTGAGATGAATCTGTATAGAGTTACTTATAGAAGCTTATAGCTCAAACATAATAATGTAAAATTAGTTTTAGCAGGAATTTCGCTGTATTTTGATAAATTAGAACGAAAACACCTTAAGGTTATCCTTAACGTTTTATGGACTTAAACTTAAATGGGAAAAAATAATATTTCAAAATTTTTAACGTTAATTCACAACTATCATTTTTAAGTCAACAATTTTGCAGTTGTGACGTGTTTTTTCCTTTGATTCTTCAAATGTGTTTATATGTTTGAAATAATGCCAATTAATACAATTCTAATTGTTCCGAAATTACTAACGATAAGATTTTGTAATCATTAATTCTACAGAAAATGGATTTAAAAAATTTTAAATAAAATTTGAAAATGTATATCTGTGGTAATGCCCAGTATAATAATATCGTTTGAGATTTTGTAATCATTAATTCTACAGAAAATGGATTTAAAAAGCTTTAAATAAAAATTGAAAATGTATATCTGTATAATGCCCAGTATAATAATATCGTTTGAAAAAAATAATAAATTATTTGATGGGTTAATTATTGTATATGAGCAAAAAGATCATACAAGATGCTGAAAAAACTTTATTAAAATTTATGGATCAGAATAGACATACTATGGGCATTTGAAGTAAAACTTTATTGCATTTTAATGTAAGTTGGTAAATAAGGCATAATTCCTCAATAATAGCAACATTATAATTACTTTTCACATGATTATTTAAAACACTATTATTTGTTGATATATTGATAAATAAATTTTCAAATGTATCAATTTCAATTCCATTTATAAAATAATTTATAATTTAATTCACACTTTTCTATGATACATATATCCTTTAGTGAAAA
>AYEL01014594.1:0-21357 GCA_000484575.1 Olivierus martensii | reverse complement strand
GTGGAAGTAAGTTAACTTTTAAACTAAAATATAATACGTTAGCATATAGGAAAATAACGATAAATAAATAATAGAGTGCATAATAAAATAAAAATAGGACAGGTCCAAGTTAACTTTCTCACACTACTGTATTAAGGTACAGATGTTTATTAATTTATATTTATTACATAATGTTCCTAAAGAAAATTTGAATGACTTTCAAAGAAATTGATGTATAGAAAGGATTATTTCAGTTCATTTGATAGATGATAATTAATCTAAAGCAATAGTTCTTAACCCATGAACTTGTTACAAGTGTTCCACAAAATTATAAAATATATGAATATATATAATGTGTAATTTTTATTTTAAAGATATTTAAGCACTGCGTGCATATTTTTTTTGTTAATTTTAAGACATAGCTACTTATCACTTTATATAAACACTAGCATACCCGTGCCCGGCGTTGCTCGGGCAATTCATGGTGTGTTACTTAAGTTTCTCTTTCTCTTAAATTATAACCTTTTATATGATCGTCAGGATTTTCTTCAATGTATTCTGAAAATCTTTCCCGTACAGATACGTTTTCTATTTGAAATATGTGTCTTTTCGAATATTCACTTCTTTATCTTTCTTTCTCTATTAGAATTCTGTCGATTTGTTTGATCTTCCAATGTTTCATTTTCCCGAGTTAAACGCATTCGTTTAGCACCAGGAGTTAATTCACCTAAAGAGTTCTTTCTTTTTCGTGGCATTATGAAATTTATACAACTACGATATACAAAAACATTATATCAAAACACGTGAAACAACAGTTATAATCTCGAGCCAAGAACATCAAGAAATACGTGAATTAATCTCAAATATAGATTTTTCTTCATAATAAAAACTTACATGAAAAATAAAATAATCAGTGATTGAAAAAAAAGATGATAGATTAAATAATAAATCATAAATAATTCATAAATAATTTGATAATATTTATAAAATTCTCTTGTTGTAAGTCAAATGGTTGCGTTGCTATGGCAATGACGGTTTCGTTTCTCTACATGTGGTAACGATAGTGACAAACTTAAGGGGCATTAGGAAATAACAGTTATAGTCTTGAACCAAGAGCATCGAAAAATACGTGAATTAATCTCAAATGCAGAATTTTCTACATAATAAAAAATTCATTTTCCCGAATTAAATGCATTCGTTTAGCACCAGGAGTTAATTCATCTAAAGAGTTTTTTCTTTTTTGTGGCATTATGAAATTTATACAACTGTACGATATATAAAAACATTATATCAAAACACGCGAAACAAAATTGGAAGTGGGATTTCTATAATAGATTTATTTTCAATATAGAAAAGTATACACCAAATCTTTTATGCATAACTAGTTACGGCTACATTACATAACTAGTTATGTAATGTAGTAAATTACATAACTAATTTATGTATTAGTTTATTAATAAACTAACATTATGCATAACTAGTTACGGCTACATTACATAACTAGTTATGTAATGTAGTAAATTACATTATTAATAAACTAATACATAAATTTAAACGCTTAATTGGGTCAATAACAGAAAAGGAATTTTCAATTTTTAATATATTAGGTTGATGCATAATTCCGCAGCGTTTTAAATATAGGTTTGTTAAGTTTGTTAGGTTAGGTTAGGTTAGTTTTATTACGCCGCCATATCCTCATGGGATATTCTTTATCTGGCGGCGGCCATTTATAACTCCCATCACAGGCTGGCCAGCACCCATGATGGGGTCAACCGGATGGTTGAAGGATGGGGTTCAACAGGCCGGGCCCGGACCCCTCCTGAAAAATTGAAGGTGTGGGACCCGGATTTGAACCCGGATCCTCCAGGGTGGTAAGCCGAAGCTTAACGTCGGCCGGATGGCCGCATGGTAAAGTTTGTTGAAATTCAGTTAAAATTTTGACAAAATCAAGGCAAGCAACTATTCAGCAATGGTAATCTCCGTCATTGTCAATAACTTCCTGCCAACATTGGGGTAATTTTTGGATCCCTCGTTTGTAGAAATCTGTTGGTTTTGAGTTTAGGAAGTCATCAATCCAAGTTTGGAGAGTAGTTTCATCTTCGAAGGTGTGTCCTTGAATGCGATTGGAAATGGAACGGAAAAAATGAAAATCTGAAGGTGCAAGGTCCTGTGAATAGGGGGAAGGGGGACAATCTTCCATCCGAGCTCCTGGATAACTGCTTTTGTCATGTTGGCAACATGAGGGCGTGCATTATCATGATGCAGAAAAATGTGGCGTTGTCCAGGCCGTTTTTCCTCAATTGAGGCCGCAAGTCGTCTCAATTGTTAGCAATAAACTTCTGATGTGATGGTTTCATTCCTAGGAAGAAATTCATAGTGCAGTAATCCTTTTGTGTCCCACCTTATGCATAACAGAACCTTCTTAGGATGAACAGCATATTTTGCATGAGGAGTTGCTTTTTTCTTGGGACTAAGCCATTCTTAAAGCTCTTACGGATATTCACATATAGACACCATTTTTCTTCACCAGTAACAATGTGTGACAGGAACGATTGATGTTGTGCAACGGAAACTTGATGACGAGACAACAAAGCAGCACAAACTGTCAAACGATCAATTTTGTTTCGTTCACTAAGCACGTGCGGTACCCATGAACCCACCTTCTGGATCTTTCCCATGGAATGCAAATATCGAACGATGGTTGCTCGGTCACATTCCATGACACTAGTCAATTCTCTGGTTGTCTGACGTGGATTTTCGTGGATCAAACTGTTTAAATGTTCCTCATCAAAATCGGATGGTCTTCCTGTGCGTCTTTCATCATGCAAATCAAACTGATTCACTTTAAAACGAGAAAACCATTTCCTTGCTGTGCTTTCACCGATGACATTAATTCCGTACACTTCACAGATGTTCGTAGCCGCATTTACTGCACTTGAACCTCGGTTAAACTCGTACAGCAGAATATGTCGGAAATGTTCGTTTTTTTTTCGAGCTGACACTCCATCTTTAACGCACTTGAACTTCGGTTAAACTCGTACAGCAGAATATGTCGGAAATGTTCGTTTTTTTCGAGCTGTCACTCCATCTTTAAGAGCGAAGAAATAACAATCGTTTAGTAACAATCTCGCACAGCTCGTATTCACACGATAACACTCCAAAGTTAAACAGTGACAATGTAAAAACGGTAAACAAATGAACAGCAATGCAGTTTTGCCAGGTCAAATCACAACTGTACGGGATTATGCATCATCCTAATATTTTAGGGAATTTTTGAAAGTATGACAACACTACGTACACTAATACTTGTTGTGTGCTTTAAAAAAAAATCTTTATAAAAATTATATTTTATTGTACCGGTAATTTTACAGGTTAAACCTTTCTACAAGACAATACAGCAGTGGTTCTCAACTTTTTTTCTGTTGCGGAACACATTTTAATATTTGGCGGCACACCTAAATATTTTAAATAATTTAGATTTAACAACGAATTTTCTTTAACATATTCTTATTACATTCAGATGACAAAGATACTCGTACATGGGATCATTAAAGGCGCCCCAACGAGCTCGTTGAGGCGCCCTTATTAAAGTCACTCATCTTCTACCTTCCACCTCAATCATCATCAATCTTATCATACTTTAGACTTATTTTTTTGTATAATAAAAATATTGCCCACAGCCCTACCTTGTACCTTGGTATCACTCTTGATCGGACCCTTACTTTCAAGCCCCATCTTACTCATCTCAAAAATAAGTTGAAGAGCAGAAACAACATCATCTAAAAGTTAGCCGGAACACAATGGGGCTGCACTGCTGATGTACTTAGAACTTCAGCTTTGTCACTGGTCTATGCTCCAGCAGAGTATTGTGCATCCACCTGGCTCTCTTCGGTACATACTTCCCTGATCGATACTGAGCTTAATAAGAGTATGAGAATCATCACGGAGCCTTGAAAGCTTCTCTCACTCCCTGGCTCTCCACGCTTTCCAACATCCCTCCATCTTCTATCCGACGGAAAGCTATTCTCTACAAAGATTGGGAGAGAATCCAAAATAATCCTTCTCTGCCAATCCATCTGGACCTATCATCATATAATCCCAATAGACTAAAGTCCCGTCACCCACCCTGGCTTCCCTTCATCACTTCAAACCAAACTGCCAAAGACACATCTACATTATGGCAGGAGTTTTGGTCCCAGACCTCGCCTCTAAATAATCATCTGATTGAGAATCCTTGTATTCAAGTTCCTGGCTTCCATCTTCCTCGCCACTTGTGGTGCAAGCTTAACCGCATTCGCACTAATACGAGTCGCTGCAATGCCTCACTTTTCAGATGGAATATTTCTTCCACACCAAATTGTGACTGCACCCTCCAATCCCTTCAAACCATCTTCCACATTTTAAATGACTGCCCAGCCAGAAGTTTCCAAGATCTGATTGAAATCCACAATTTGTCCAATGCTGCTCTGAGATGGCTTGAATCTCTGGACTGCACTTTATGAACCAGGTCTCGTCCCTTGCTTCTGTGTCTTGCCACTTTGTCACCTTTTTGTATTGCTGTATTCTTTCCCATACGAATAAATAAATAAATAAATAAATTACAAAAGATAAACAAAGTGACCCTTATTGAATTCAAGATAATGTTAAGCCATTTTTCTCCGTGAATTCTAGATTCGGTAAAATATGTTAAGCATACTATTAGTAATTGTGCCCAACCGTTGCAATAGAATAACAGGTTATCCCACGTATTGTATCCTTGCGAATGTACACTGAACAATATCATACGTTCGTATACTCTAACTGAATGATGTTGACTCATTTCAATATCGGCACCTTCTGCATCCTGCTAAAGTTGCTTTATTTCCATAATCTGGCGGTTAAGGATATATAAGTGAATCGAGGGAAGTTGACCAACTTTTTCTTTCTGACCTTAAAATTCGGGGTAAGATGACTAATCGTAACTTTTTTTTTTAAATATTATAAATCATGACCCGATTGTTATTTCAAAAATTTGATTGAGTCATATATGCAAAACACTTGTAAGTTTAAGTACAAAAATATGAAATGAAAATATTCAAATTTAATATGAGTTTTAGGGTCAGAAAGAAAAAGTTGGTCAACTTCCTCCGATTCACTTATATATCTTTAACCGCCAGATTATGGAAATAAAGCAATATTAGCAGGATGCAGAAGGTGCCGATATTGAAATGAGTCAACATCATTCAGTTAGAGTATACGAACGTATGATATTGTTCAGTGTACATTCGCAAGGATACAATACGTGGGATAACCTGTTATTCTATTGCAACGGTTGGGCACAATTACTAATAGTATGCTTAACATATTTTACTGAATCTAGAATTCGCGAAGCAAAATGGCTTAACATTATCTTGAATTCAATAAGGGTCACTTTGTTTATCTTTTGTAATCATATGGCATTAAGTTAATTGCAATAAAGTTATATCAAATTATATAGATTTATTTTGCTTTTTTCTTTATTACATATACTTCTGTAATCCTGTATCCTTTCCTAAATCTTTTTGACGACGCTGTTAAGAATATATGTTTATATAAAAATTTTTTTCTTATTTTTAATAGAAGAATATCATATGTACTATAAAGTTATATGTTATATTGTATTATATATAATATAATATATATACAGTATATACATATACATATGTGCTTTATTTTCTTAAATCGTCAACTAAGTAAGCCCATTTAAATTGTAACAAATGCCCTATTTTCTTAGTACTATTTCTTAGTTTTTTACATATTATCGCATATTATTGTATATATTTTTTGATTGGCTATCATTTATTTTTTAGATGAAAAATGTTTTTCTGAGAGAGAGATTCTAACAACATGTTAATACAAAATTAAATATGTATTTTTAATTCAACTGAGTGAAATTTTTAGACATCATTAAATAAAAATAAACATTCATTCATAATATGATCGAAATCGGTTGAGCGATATGAACTGTAAAAGAATTCATGATGAAAGAACCTTATACTTCCTTCATTTTGGCCCAATTGTGTTGAATTTTTCAAAAAGTCTTAAATAATATAAGGAACATTTACAATCAGATTTGTTCGAAATCGATTGAACGATTGTATAGAGACATTTCTAGAGAAGAGAATCATCTTATAAAATGATTCTTATAATTTAAATTTTAGCCTTTCTGAAAACCACCTTTAAAAGTTTGGTCCAATTGTATTAGAATTTTCTGAGGATTTTAATTAAGCTATGATATTCCAAATTTGGTCAAAAGCGATTAAACAATGCAATGCTGTATGTAGAGGTGTTTATAGAAAAGGGATCCTCATTCCCCCTTTTTACTTTGACCGTATTTCCTGAAATTTCAGATTTCAAGTAATCTAAGAAATAACTACACTCCAAATTTCATTGATATCGGATGAAGGTGTGACCTGTAGAGGTGTCTGCGGAAGAGAAGAATTGAAAAATGATGCTTTTTTTTTTGCCGATTTTTTTTTTCAATTTTTAAACCGCTTTTGTTTTTATTAATTGGATTTGAATTTGAAATTAGACAGTTAAAATATAAAATTTATTAGTTATTTCTATTAAATAATTTTTCGAATAAAATTGTCAGATTAATATCTCGCTGTAAAATTCAACTCGCTATAACTTAGACCGAAAGTTATAACGAGAGTTGAATTTTGTTATAATGACTCTTGTAATAAGAGTCAATCAATGATTATTAGCCGACCAGTTGAATTGCTGCTGGATCTCTCTATAGAAAGTCAACCGAGATCCGGGCGAATTATCCGGCTAGGACTTCCCACGGCTTGTCTACTCGGATGCCCACCCCTTTCGACGCACCGCGGACACGTAACAACCGGAACTGTCCCCGGAGGGATCGAAAACTCGACGGTTTTCTCACAAGTTCTCCTGCAAATGGGAAATCCTTAGGACACCAAAGCTCGGTCACAACCATCGCGAGAATCGCGACAGCCCGCCGGAAGGACGGAGAGTATAGTAATCCCGACCTTCCACAAAAGCAGAACCCTTACTAATAATCGCATCGGATGGACGGAACGCATGACGGCGAGCTGACCAAACTTGTAAAGGGGCGAGAATCTGCCCCCGTTCGGATCACCGATGCAGCCCACTGTCCGCGCCAGACTGGTGGGCCACCGTAAGTACGATATCGACCGACGCCGTGCAATGGCCAGGTTCCTGGCGCCTTGCCGTGGCTGAACATCGCTCGGATCAACTCCCCGAGGGTTTTATGATTCCCTAGGAAGCAAGCTTCCCCGGCCTCTGGATTGACCCACTTAGCCCGAGCAAGGCCAACCCTCGGGTGGGCACCGTAACGGCTTCTATCCTCCACCATTCATCCCGTCGGCACGGTACAACGCCTTAGGATTAAGACCCTTATAGAGGACTCGTACCTCACGCAGGGCATACGTCGGACCAATTCTTAATCCCGGATCCGTAGGGACTCGAACGGTCGAGTGGCGAACTACAGAGCATCCATCAGCGAGGGATGGGTGCAGCCACGCTCTACCGACCCTATAGGAATTTCTTCACTAGGGGCAGCTACTACTGGGGACCAGGGCCAGGGACATCCCAGGCCGACCAGTTTTGCTGTTGGATCTCTCTATAGAAAGTCAAACAAGATCCGGGCGAATTATCCGGCTAGGACTTTCCATGGCTTGTCTACTCGGATGCCCACCCCTTTCGACGCACCGCGGACATACCAACGTCTCACACGCTCACCCGTGGTGTGGGGTCGTCTTCGTCAGAATTTCGCCAAGCATTCGGCAATCTCTTAGTTTTTCCCTGTCACTATGGACGTATCGGCCCGGTTGTACAGATATCGGCATAGTGACAGCCAGTAAGTCCTCTCGCCACGACAAGGCAGGCGCCCTCGAGAGGGTATGATACATACATACAATTTTTTATATACATATAATACATTCTTAATTTTTCGCGGCACACCGTCAAAGGTTTGGCGGCACATTAGTGTGCCGCGGCACAGTGGTTGAGAACCACTGCAATACAGACTCACACAATGGAGCGGATCGTGTCTTCGCGTCCTATTACATACACATCGCTGACACACTGTCGCCGCACTAATATAAACATCCATTCTTTAGTAAAATTATAAGTAAATATCATCACTGATAAATAATACATAATAAGGCAACACTAGTGTGATGAGAATCAGTTATCTATCGTCGTGAGTCTGGCAACTTAAGAGTCTACCGTTACTGTACCTAGCGATATTCATTTACAGTGTCGATTTTATTTAAAATTTTTAAATCTTGCCAATATGTCAAGAAAAGATTTTACACTTTCAAGTAAAATTGCTTTGCTGGATAAAATTAAAAGCCATGGTAGACTCGCTGAAATAAACCAAAATTTATCATAGCGCGTCTCTTACAAGAAAATCAAAAATAAACCAAAATCTACCATAGCGTGCCATAGTAGACTCCTGATATAACTGTTGTACTAAAATTTACCATAGCACGTTTTCCTACAACAAGAAAATCAACTGTGTGAGGAGTGGGCATTACAGAAAGTAATTCTAGGCCATGGTAGATTCGCTGAAATAAACCAAAATCTACCATAGATGCGTCTTAAAAAGAAAATCAACTGCGTAAGGAGTGGGCATTACAGAAAGAAATTAAAAGAAAATCAACTGCATAAGGAGTGGGCATTACAGAAAGAAATTCCTAATCAACTGCGTAAGGAGTGGGCATTACAGAAAGAAATTCCAGGAACATCCAAAAGAAAATAAATCTACCATAGCGCGTCTCCTACAACAATAAAATCAACTGCGTGAGGATGGGCATTACAGAAAAAAATTCCAGGAACATTCAAAAGAAAGTGTGATGAATTACAGAAAGAAATTCTGGGAACATCCAAAAGAAAGCGTGATGGAAAAGAGAAAGAAATTCCAGGAACATCCAAAAGAAAACGTGATGGAAAGGATCTAGAAATTCCGGGAACATCCAAAAGAAAGCGTGATAGAAAGGATCCAGAAGTGAAAGAAGCATTAGATTAATGGATTTCTATAGTTAACGGGCGGTGTGTGAATATTAGTAGTATGAATAGTTAGCGGCCCAGTGTTGCAGACGAAATCAGAGGAGATAGGTAAAAAGCTAATAATTAGATATTTATTTTAATAAAGCATTAAAATAGGTATCTAATTATTATTTTTTATATATTATTTATTTTTCTACGAATTACATATTTTAAAATTTATCATTACTTCGTTTAATTGGGGCACTCCGCTTCATTGGCTGTCTCAACGTGTCCCAATTAAGCGGAATCCACTGTATATACTAATTAGAAGTTTGTGATAAAGTCACAGCCCATCTGAAACAATTGAACTGTGTTCAATTGGTGATCATACACGTTTAAATTTTCCAAGAAGGGACAAAGATCAACCTATTAAGGCCCATTTTTCAACATTTCAGTCGACTAGTCTATGATAGGCTGTGCAATCATGAAGGGTTCTGAGTGGGCTCTATTAATTAACCATGATTTCCGACGAAAAATAAAAATAGTTCAAATTTTTACCACCAGGCAAAAACACGGCGCTTTATGGATGAAAACTACATTTAGAAATGCAGTATTAAAATAAGGCAATATTATTCAAAAAGCAATTATTGAAGTTCAGAATACATATTGAAGTTCTACGTGTGTTCCATCTAACATGCTGGATATGTAGACTAATACTGCGTGATCAATGGTCGCTCGAATTTCCAGATTTGAGTCGTCCTGATTTCTGGCTGTGGGGATATATGAAAGATCGAGTCTATTAGGAAGGCGTACAGTATGTGATCTGAAGATGAGTATAAATTTGCATGTCGCAGACATTCCATAGGAAATGCTTCGAGCGACCATTGATAACGCAATATTACGTATCCACCATATAATCGACTTAGATGGAACACACATTGTTCTGTTACTGCTTTTTGGATAAGTCTTATTATTGTAATGCTGCATTTCTGAATGTTTTTTCATACATAGTGCAATATTTTTGCATGGTGATGAAAATTTGAACTATTTTATTTTTCATCGGAAATCGCGATCCCATGACCTAATTAGCATGTATACTAGGTTTTACTTTTCATACGTTGATTAGAACCCGCTCCAATGAACTGTGAATATGATCAATTATTTTATGACCACCTTGTATTTATTAATAGCTTAACAAAGAAATTAATGCCAAATCATGAGAATATTTGTTCAGGGCAAAATATTTATTGAAAGTTTTTTTATTTCACTATTTTTATAATATGCCAAAAGTAAAATTAGTCTGTCAAAAATATTTTATATATATGTGTGTGTATAATTTAACTATATTTTGAATATATTGTTCATTTAATTTAAAAAATTACTTACAAAAATTTAGAAGATTAAAAAGTATTTAAAATTATGATGATTCTGTTCAATTTTATCTTTTTATTTATAATCAGCAAAACTATATTGGAAAGAACACAGAGTGAGTATAAACATTACAGAGATTCTAATTATAATTAAAATATTACCCTACCAAAATAAACTGATAATGAAGAGTTTATTCATAGCATAAATTGTTCATTTCCACATGAATTTTAGATATTTCATTATAATTAGATAAATAATAAATGTTATACAGCATTTTCTTAATGTATAATTTACGAATTAAAGGTAGTAACTGAATGGTAGACTTTATTTTTCTTATTGAAGTTTTTAAAAGTGAAAAATTAATTTTTTTTATCCTTAACTCATTTTTTGTCATCATACAAAGACGCATACAGCATTAAAATATCTTAAATTTCATTTAAATGAGTTTTTTTCATTGTATATGAAGTGTGTATCCAACAATTTTTGAAAACGTTTCGCGTCGCGCGTCGAGACGTATCTTGTGAAGTTGTAATAACTCACTTAGCGCGAATTTTTGTTATATCGGTTTACCGATTTATTCGACATAAAAGATTAGTTCATTCTTCTAACGATTGATAATTTGATAGCATGTTTGTTTAAATTAAAATCGGGCGCGAGCCAGATGGAACTCATCTCAAGCGTTGACGCGCGTAGCGTAAGGTATACAGATAGTCCTCGACTTGCGATGGCCAAAAGTTATTACTAAAAATTCTCGAATTCAACTTTACCGCTTGCATATACATACATATATCACATTTCTTTTGTATACGCATCGCAATATCGCCATTAGTCGGCAAGCAAAGCCTTATTACTATATCTCGTCATAATTCTGTACTGTCCAGTAAGAGAAAATAATACTAGTAATGAAAATTCCAATGTAAAAAAGAAGGCGTGGAAAGCTTGTTCAACTGTTTTAAGTTAAACAGAAACTTGATTTATGAAAATATATTAAAGCTGAAACGAAACGAAAATTAAAAAAGCCCTCGATTTACGTCAGAATCGAGTTGGAACGGAATCCATCGGTAAGTCGAGGACTACTTGTACTATACTGGGTACAATTGTCGCACGGCGAAAGTGGTACACATCGAAAGGGGAGCCGAATTACGCAAAAAAACCCTAATGGATCAGGAGTGAAAGGTCAAACATGCATGTTTGTTTAAATTAAAATCGGGCGCGAGCCAGATGGAACTCATCTCAAGCGTTGAGGCGCGTAGCGTAAGGTATACAGATAGTCCTCGACTTGCGACGGCCAAAAGCTTTTACTAAAAATTCTCGAATTCAACTTTACCGTTTGCATATACACCGTTTACATATATCACATTTCTTTTGTATACGCATCGTAATATCGCCATTAGTCGGCAAGCAAAGCCTTATTACTATATCTCGTCGTAATTCTGTACTGCCCAGTAAGAGAAAATAATACTAGTGATGAAAATTCCAATGTAAAAAAGAAGGCGTGGAAAGCTTGTTCAACCGTTTTAAGTTAAACAGAAATTTGATTTATGAAAATATATTAAAGCTGAAACGAAACGAAAATTAAAAAAGCCCTCAATTTACGTCAGAATCGAGTTGGAACGGAATCCATCGGTAAGTCGAGGACTACTTGTACTATACTGGGTACAATTGTCGCACGGCGAAAGTGGTACACATCGAAAGGGGAGCCGAATTACGCAAAAAAACCCTAATGGATCAGGAGTGAAAGGTCAAACATTTACGAGATACAAAGGCATCTAGGCGGCATAGGTAGTGGAGCACGGGAAGGTGACGCGTCGCGTCGCAGATCGCAGCGAGGCCAGGCACAACGCCAAACTATATGCACCATTTGCAATAAATGGAACTTTGCGGGTCTCTATTTCGTAAACGTTTAATCTTTGACCCTTGGTTCATTAGGGATTTTTTGCGTGTTTCAGCTCCCCTTTCGATGTGTACCACCTTCGACAATTGTACCTTGTACAATTGTCGAAAATGGCACACATCGAAAGGGTAAGTGGTAAGGCGATAGTTGTACCCTGTACTGTGTAAATTAAAAAAATAAACACTATAGTTACTATATTTTGCAATTTTAATTCTGATTTTTACGCCAGTTTTAATCGAAAAAAATAACAATACATCTTTTTTTTTCTAAACTAATATTTATTTTTTAAAATAATCTTTTTGCACGGATAGATAATTTTTGAAAAAAAAAAAAAATTCGTCGAGAAAAAACTATATCATCAAGTTTAGAGATAATTGTCAACTTTTATTGGCTAGAATAAAACGGAGATGACGCAATGAAAATAAATTAGACTACTTACGGGTTTAATTTGCAGAAGAATTGCAGCTCATACGCTTCTAAACACCGAGCTGATCAAGATGTCCATTTTTTGCGGAAAGTATAAATTCGTTTCTAGCGAAAATTTCGATGATTTTCTTCAAGCTTGTGGTAAGTTGCTGATATATAATCTTTATATATAATCAGTATACAGGCTTTTTTTTAAAAGATGATGTTTGAAACGAGGAACTGAAGTTTTAAGTTTAAAACAACGATGCAGAAAAAAATCGCACGCAAATATTTATTTAATATTTTACAGATATATCATTGCAAATTTAATATGCAAAGTTTTATAATGATTGCTAACCAACAAAAATATAAACACGTTAGTCTGTCTGTCAATTTTTTGCATTAACAAAGATGCAAGGAGTTTTCGATAAAGTTAATATTTAGAAATCGAAAAGATGTTTTATTTGTTGGGTGGATTTTCTTGTTTTAAAGTTCAGAAAAAAAAAGAGCGCTAATAGTTATCAATAAATGCAGATTTTAATGAATGATAAAAAATATCGCTAAATCTGCACACGACAATTCTTTGTATTATAATTTAAAAAAGGTTAATTTGGACTTCAAGTATTAAAATAATTTTTATTTCCTTATCAATGATCATTAGCCATTTGTTGTGACTCTGAGTCGAATTTCCGTTAATTTGAATAGCCTACGCATTTATTACTATATCCATATCTCCTATTGTTTCTTCAAGAAATATGATACAATTTCTACCGGCCACATCAATGGCAGACCTAAAGGATGGAAGGCACCTCAAACATATCTAAAAGTTTTTCTTACCAAATCTTGCTAGAGATATGTTTGGCGGCGGCACTTCAGAGCCTATCTAAAAGGCAGTTTTACATAGCCAGCGACAGCGATTTGCTAAGCGTTAAAATCAGCGAGTTGAGCTTTGAGAGAAAAGCAGTGACTAAATCGAAGTTGAGATTGTAGCTGCGGTAAAATTGTACTTATCACACAAAATGCGAATTTTTCTTACCAAATCTTGCTAGAGATATGTTTGGCGGCGGCACTTCAGAGCCTATCTAAAGGCAGTTTTACATAGCCAGCGACAGCGATTTGCTGCGTTAAAATTAGCGAGTTGAGTTTTGAGAGAAAAGCAGAGACTAAATCGAAGTTGAGATTGTAGCTGCGATAAAATTGTACTTATCACACAAAATGCGAATTTTTTTTAGCTACAACTCTCCTCTCAGCTGGCAACGAGGTTCTAGAATTAAATTAACAAGGCGAAACGATCAGTGTTGTTGAAATACTGTATAAGTCGCTACTTTTGTCCATTTCAAAGCCATTATTACTGATAAATGTTCTTCAATTAGTTAAATTACAAAGTTCCCTTTTCTTCAAAAATCGCTGATTTTCAGCGAAAATATCCAGTCGGGTTGGATATAGGAGATAACGTCTTTTCTCGCCTAATTCTAGCGTTTTTGCGAATATCGCAGAGATGCACGATAACATCGTGATAGCGACTACGACAAAGTAACGACAATAATCGCATGTTTCTTCTCGCTTCTCGCAAATCGCTTGCTATGTGAAACCGCCTTTACACCCGTGGTGGGGTGAACTGAAAGTTTGAAGGATGGATTCAGTCTCCTGAAATATAATGTGTGGGAAAAGAATTGAATCTGGATCTTTCAAAGTGGTAAACCATTGCTTTATCAAGTGAACATCCGCTCCACCTTTTTTAAATTTAGAATATAAAAGATGGAATCGCTAGTTTATTGTAATAATTTTTTAAAAACGTGAATATATACTTTTAAAAATATTTTCGTTTTTTTAGCAGTTTAAATTTTTTAACAATTCGGCCACAGCTATCGAAAATCGTCTGATGGTAGAATTCCACAGATCGATAGAATCTGATACACATTTTAGTGAATAGTAACAGCTACAATATTAATTAGCAGAAATACCTAGATCAGCTGGATGACGCATGGTAGTGTTGGCTGAAGATCGGATTCAATTCCCTGTTCCACATCTCTGGCTTTTTTCAGGAGACCCGGGCTGCCCATTGACCTTCATCCTTCATCTATGGCCGATCCAGCATGAATGTAAGCGATCAAAGATGGGCATTAGAATGCTCCCGTTTAGCTTTGTTGGAAAGTGACAACAGAAGAAGAAAATTCGTTTTATTTTTACAACACATTGACAAAAAATTTAATTCCTCAGTCTGTCATTGTATTCCGTTCTGAAATTTGAATGTTTTATATCTCGATTAAAAAAAATTGTATGATATAATACGCATTGTGACATCACTAGTACGTATAGAATAATCATGTTTTCTGTTGATTTTTGTATTGTCTGTCTGTTTTGGTAATACTCTTATGTTTCTTATACATACAGTCATATCTAATTCAATAAGATTGTATCCAAAAGTCAAAATTTTGATGAGAAATTAAGAAAATACGACTTTTACAAATGGAAAATTATTATTATAACCAGTATTTTAATAATATGCATCATCAAACAGAACCTGTGGAATAATGTCCTAATAATAATTCCATTACTAAAATATTGGTTATTTTCTTTTGGAAAAAATTTTTCATTAAGAGTTTGCTGTGCCGAAAATCTTCTTCTTTGCTTTAAACTCATTTTTTTACACAACCTACGATGATTTTTAAAGTGATCGCCGCCAAAAATATTTTTCGAAAAATTCAGCTAAAACTAATCTAATCTATGATAGTGAGAGTGATTCTTTAACTAAATAAGATGTCTTGAAAAGATGAACATAAACCATCATAATTATCAGCGATACGAAAAGACAGATTTTTAATGCAAACAGGAACGTAAGATCTTTACAGAGAACTCCAGATATTGTTTACATTTCTCATCATCTATTGGCGAACAAGTAAATATTTTTACTATAAATGAGGTGAAAAATTTTCGGTAAATCTTAAAAATTAAAACAATGACGATTACCGATCTCAAAGATCTATCGGACATAGATAAAATTCCAACTTATAACCAGTACAGAGATTTTTCTCCCCGTTCATAATTTTACCATATTTTCCCCATGAATAATAATGCAAACAGACTGACGAGATGTAAATAACATTTGAAATGTATATCTAGATTTCTCCGTACAAATTGTGAATAAAGATTCTATACTGCTATTCTATTAAATTTTCAAAATTCAGTCAAGGACGAGAGATTTTTATGCTCACTTCTTTTAAGGTGCATTCTATATGCATTTTAGTGTGCAGTGTGTATACATTATTCGCATTGAGTGTGTGTACACAAAGTACACAAAACGATTCTGCAATAGGTAATAATGTAATGTACTACTTCGCATTGAGTGTGTGTACACAAAGTACACAAAACGATTCTGCAATAGGTAATAATGTACTACATCGTGTATCAAGATGGCGCCTTTTATAGTTTGAATTGAGAAATATTTGCTATTTTTATTTAAATTGTCTATTCATCATCGGATACACAAAACGTATGAAATGTAGGTGTAATGTGACATTATGAATAAAATTTCAGTGTCTTTCATACGGCCATGACGAATACGCTTGCAATCTAATCTCTTTTCTTGTTGCATTCCCAACAGAAATCAAGTTGCGGAATCATTCCAAAGCAGTCATAGATTATCTAGATCCCGAAAAGGTTAACAGAAGGTGAAAAAACGGTCGATGATCAGATAAGGGACAAAATCTAGGATTGGATCTCGAACCTATCTCGTGGAAGTCATCCTCGTCATAGATTATCTAGATCCCGAAAAGGTTAACAGAAGGTGAAAAAACGGTCGATGATCAGAAAAGGGACAAAATCTAGGATTGGATCTCGAACGTGGAAGTCATCCTCGCTATTAGCTGAATGGCCGCATGATAAACAAGCACAAGCCATCTGTAGGGATCTCCTAGATAGCGAGTGACTACTATTTCGCGAACAGATTCAATTCCAAGTCTCGCACCTATTTTTCGACGTCACGGACCGTTTAAAGCCTATCATTTTACTGTTCAGTTGACCTTATATATGTCGATCTCGCGAACAGATTCAATTCCAAGTCTCGCACCTATTTTTCGACGTCACGGACCGTTTAAAACCTATCATTTTACTGTTCAGTTGACCTCATATATGTCGATCCAATTGCTCGTCACCAAATATTTCTCATAAGATTTGGCATCATAATTTAAAACTAACTAACGATGCTCTTCTTTTCAGTCGACTTATGGAACAGCATCGGTTTCTATCTAAGAACCTCATTTTGGATATTTCTCAGAAAGATTCCCATCTGATTTGTTGATCTCTTCTTTTTTTTATTTTTTCAATCCATTCCATCAATGATATAACTAGCCGCCTGTTAAGACATCTGTCTTCCACCTGGAATATTGCTCCTATCATCTAGGAACGTTCAGAACTATTAACTGAAAATACCATATCAGAATACAGTCAAGATTGAATTCTTTGATGAATATATTAATTATAAATAAAAATATGAGACTTTTTACTAGACAGAATAATGGTATACCGATCTATTGCGTATCGATGAAACCCATTCGCAGACTATGAATTCAAGCTCGAAATTCCCCGAAAATTTGATAACTGATAAGACTCGATCTAGGATTCCTCGGACTAAAATTTCATTTACACTCCTTGGATACTGCTGTAATAAATATCAAAATTTTCGTTATCTGAATCAGATCCGGATTTAAATTTAGTAACAAATATCGCTAAAAAACGTCGTATCAGTTTATCTAATAATTTCAACAAAATAATTAATAGATAATTGTGTAATTAATGCATGTAATTATTAGATTAAGATACCATTTTGATAATTTAAGATAATTAGCCTCATTACATCATGATTCATACAAATATAGCATAGCCAGCTAGTTTAGTTGCTGATAGGTCCTCATATTTTAAAAAAGGTAGAATAACGAAATTGAAAACATTCCGAACACAAACCTTTATCTAATAGGTAAGAATTCATAAGACAAATACTTAATCATATTAAATAAATGCAAGTTAAGTCGGAAGAAGAAGAGAAAATCACAAAAATATCAATTTATTTTTAATGGTATTTAATAGGGATCAGAAAGACGAAACTCGTCATATATCTTCTATAAACGACTCTAAAAATTTCCCAAGAGGAAAAGACGATTAGGAAAAATATCGTTGGGATCAAATAGCATAAATCTAATGTAAACTTTGCCATTTTTCCGCTTACAGTATATGTCTTCTGTTTATTTCTCCATGGATATATTTTGGCCGGCGTATCGCCGTGTAAATAAACAAAATTTTCAAAATTAGACACCGTTTGCCAATTAAACATCTCTTAGAAACCTTCGAGACGTAACAAAGCAATAAAAATATACCGTACAGCATTCTTTGAACAGATTCCCAGCCACTAGATTTACACGAAGAAAATCTGCGACTAATGAACAGTAGTTATTTCTGGAAACTGTTACTAAAAATATATAGGTAGAACTTATTGGCCTTCTTTTATCTGCCAATAATTATCTTTACGTATCGAAGCAATGGGAGAATATGTGATCCGGACGATAAGATTCGGCCACGTGATCTCGATTTTCGCACAAGTTTGCGTATTTTCGCGGTGCGAACAATAGCGATGGAAAAAAAAGATTCCAAAAATGCCAAGGTCGAAAAAATGTAAAGTGCTACTGATTGCTACTAATGAATAAATTGATCGACCGACTGCTATTCACACAGACAATTAAATCAACCATTGACAGACCCCGTTCAAAAATTATATACTGTATATATATAGAATGCCACAGACTTCCTTTCTCTCAATTATGTACGAAGGATCCGTTTGGGAAAAATCCCTCGCCCTAATTAATAACTTGTATTATAGATTAACTGATAAAAAAATATTAAAAAAAAATACACTACGCGCTCGACCTATATTCTTATCGTCGATAGTAATTTAATTAATGGTCATTGACGGAAGTCGACTTTATTACTTAATAGGCAATTTAAGTATCCAACTTAGATTCTTATTCGATAGAATTAACTCGACAAAAATCCCGGTATGTCTGTAAAAAAGTGCAAAATCCCTACCTTTAGTAGGGATTTTGCACTTTTTACAGACATACGGGGGATTTTTAGGAAATTTTTTGCTTGAGCAGTGATGAACAATTATTAATCTATATTTCGATAACTATATAAGAAAATAAATTTCGTGTTTGTATAAATTTATATAAATTATGCAAAAGTTTTCACCCGAGGGCATTCAGACACGCGACAGAAACTTGTTCTCGATGCATGATTATTGCATAATAATTATTGCATCGAGAATCATGCTATGATGCATGATTCTCGATGCAATAATTATTCTATTAACTTTTTTATACGTGTAATCATCTTAAAGATTGAGTTGAGCGATGTTTACTGGTACAAGTTTTTAATCGAACGACATATTTTTTTATGCAATTGAAAAAAAGAATTGAAAAATTAATTAGAAATCTGATACGGATAGTGGGAATGGTGACACGTACAGAGGTGCACGTCCCGATAGTAATCGGAGCCGCTAAAGGGAAATTTAAAAGTTTCGGGGAATTTAGGGAAATTTGCTCGGCTTTCTTAATGAAAAAAATTTTAAACTTTAACTGCCAGCAGGGAATTTTAGTGAAACCGTAGCGAATTAAAGGGAAATAAAAATTTATTTTTTTAATACGGATAATTTTTGGAGGAAATTAAATATTATTTAATTAAATATTGTTAGCAAATTTTGATACTATATTACGATTTATCGCAGAAATAATACGTATAACATAAGATAGGGATAACGAGCACAATGTCATATAATATAAATAAAATTCAACAATTTTATAACAAATTATAAGTAATGTTCAGAATGTAATATATTTGTTTTATGTTCAGAATACAATTTCTTTCCATATACTTTTCTCACAGTATATATGAATCAAATAAAATGGTCTTATTATTATGAATTTTTATTTTATATTCACAGTTTAAAGAATTCCTGGTTATTTACCAGTAAACCAGTTTTGTTTGAAAATTGTACCAAATTACCAGTAATAGAAAAAGTTGGTAAATTTGCAATTACTATTTTGCACTATTTGCTGCAAAAAATTTGCAGTTGAGCACATGAAGAAACAGAAAGATATAAACAAGAGCAGATCTATCACAAGAGATTTTCTGCCATTAATAAAATAAAGAGACAGCTGAAGCTCACTGAACAATAAGATACTATTAAACTTAGTGTATGCAAAAATAAACAAATTTTTTAAAGAAGCATGTTTTAACATGCTTCTTTAGAAAATTGTCTGTGCACTGACAAAATGTAAGTCAGTTATTTGAATGTATAATAAAGTGCATATAAATTTGAAAAAATGAACATATATAGATTATATATCAAAAATGAAAAATAAATGATTTGTCCAGCAAATGATCTGTAGATCCCACATGGCCACATTTTGACTTATTGTGTCCAGCAAAAGAAGTGTGAGACCTTAGAGGGTATACATGTGTTTTCTTGTGCCTAGTATTGTAACAGATTTTGAGGCATGTGCCTAGTTGCATGCATCTTGTTGCATGAAAAGTAGCACCATCTAAATGTAGTTTTACTATAACAATATATATTTCTCTATTCGTATGTGTAAGACCCCGGGTGGTATGTTATGGGATTTAGTTGACGTATCAGGATTTAGCCTTTTGAACAGTGGTGGGCTTCGCGTAGGCTGGATGGGAGAATGACGGAGTGTTCCGAAACAAACTGACTCAGACTACAACTTCAGCCGATTTTAACATATTTATTGTGTGAGAGAGAGCTCTTTACACAATTAACAAACAGATGAAATCGTCTGTGGAGGACAAATACCTTTTGTTATAATTTCGATGACAAATTGATGATAATGGGTTGACGTATCAAAAAAAAAGTTCTTTTGGCTTCCAATAAAAATAGGAGATGTTCTGCTTCTCTTTGGAAAGACTGCTGAATTAGTGCTATCTTTATTTCGCAGTTCGACAGTTTTTCACCAAATTTCCTAACTGTATGCGGATCGTCATGTGGTGGATTAGTGCTATCTTTATTTCGCAGTTCGACAGTTTTTCACCAAATTTCCTAACTGTATGCAGATCGTCATGTGGTAGGAGGTGACTTCTCACTTTTGTAGCTGGGATTCGACTAAGTATTGACTGGCTTGCTTGGCGGTTGTAACTGAACTTTTTGGGTAGGGAGGTGACTTACTCCTTCGGCGGTTAAGACTCGACTTTTTGGGATGGGTAGGGAGTGATTTACTCCTTCAGCGGTTAAGACTCGACTGACTTGAAAGAATTTTTTCTCCCAAGTCTGAATTTGACCTCTTGACCCATCCCCAATCTCGGAGACAGCTTACACTCATTTTTCTTCTATTTCCAAATAAACACAGATTGTCTGTGACTCTAGATTAGTGGTCTCCAAACTTTTTTGACTGCGTACCCCTAAGACTGAAAAAATAAATGGCACGTACCCCAACTGATTGAGCAGATATCTATTGTAATTGGTGTTTTAAAGAGGAAATAAGGCCTTATGTAATATCCAAAAAAGCTATAATTGAACATTATTTTTATTATGAACATAGATGCTTATTTATTTTTCTTATTAAAATTTAATGAGAAGAATGGGCTTGCATTTGTTTAATAATTTCTGAAAATGCTGGTTTGATGTTATCTGACACTGCGATACGAAGGTC
>AYEL01014508.1:0-36881 GCA_000484575.1 Olivierus martensii | reverse complement strand
AGAAATTTTGGAATGGATTACAGATATTTTCAATTTGTTCTCTGTAATACGAAAAACAATACTTTCTGAACTAAATATAATATAAAATCATAAATACAGAATCTTCCTCCGTCTTATCGAATAAATTTATATATTATAATTTTTTAAAAATAACTAAGATGTAAGCAATAACAGCCTATAACAACATCACTTAAGATGTTCATAAACCTCATTAACTACTTTAGTAAATAGACCACAATGTGGAAGCAATTTCAAATATCTACTGATAAATTTTTTTTTAATTCCATTAGTTAATTTAAATAGAATAATTTACACAAATTATTATATAACTATATTAATTTCTATTTATTTAAACTTTAATGAACTTACATCCAAGAAAAATAGAGGTTACTTCTGAAATAATAAAGAAAGACCAGTAAATCTCCAGTAGAAATTTAGCTCTTTTTAATTCCATTAGTTAATTTAAATAGAATAATTTACACAAATTATTATATAACTGTATTAATTTCTATTTATTTAAACTTTAATGAACTTACTTCAAAGTAAAATAGAGGTTACTTCTGAAATAATAAAGAAAGACGAGTAAATCGCCAGTAGAAATTTAGCCAGAGATAAAGCATATTGTTATAAGCTTAACAATGTGTACTCTGACATTGTTAAAAAATTTAGGAAAATTAGCAATAAAATTTTTGGATACAGAGAAATATTTTCGGGAAATTATTGTAACGATTCTTTGCTGATAAAAGCATCTATTCGCTATATGTATTTAGCAATTTTTTATGTAAAAATTCAAGTAAATTTTTACAAAAATATCTGTCAGTCAGCACATACTCGAATATATACAAAAAAAATAACAACATCACTTAAGATGTTCATAAACCTCATTAACTACTTTAGTAAATAGACCACAATGTGGAAGCAATTTCAAATATCTACTGATAAATTTTATTTAATTCCATTAGTTAATTTAAATAGAATAATTTACACAAATTATTATATAACTATATTAATTTCTATTTATTTAAACTTAACTTACTTCAAAGAAAAATAGAGATTACTTCTGAAATAATAAAGAAAGACCAGTAAATCGCCAGTAGAAATTTAACTTAGCAATTTTTTATATAAAAATTCAAGTAAATTTTCACAAAAATATCTGTCAGTCCAGCTCATACTCGAATATACACAAAAGAAATTTCGTCAAGGATTTTAGATACATTGAATTTATTTTCTGCAATACATATAACATATATTCAGAACTAAATATAAAGAAGTTATTAAGGAATCTTTCCTTGTCCAAGAGAATAAAGAGTTTTCCTATTATAATTTTATGAGAAACGATAAAAGGAATTTTATATAATATTTATAAACCTGAGAAAATTAATACAACATATAGAAGTGTTACAAATATTTCAGAAAATTTATACTAAAATATTTTCCGTCATAAACAGGTATTTCCGGGAACAATGGGTTCACACAGTGTTACAAATATTTCAGAAAATTTATACTAAAATATTTTCCCTCATAAAAAGTATTTCCGAGAAAATATTCTAACGATTCTAATTGCAAAATATGTATTAGCTATCTATATTTAGCAATTGTGATTAGTTTAAAATTTAAATAAATTTACGCAATAAAAGCTATTGTTATGGTGAGTGTTACAAATATTTCAGAAAATTTATACTAAAATATTTTCCGTCATAAACAGGTATTTCTGGGAAAATATTCTAACCATTCTAATTGCAAAATATGTATTATCTATATATATTTAGCGATTGTGATTAGTTTAAAATTTAAATAAAAAGCTATTGTTATGGTCGATTTTCATTCGAATACACACCAGAAATTTTGGAATGGATTACAGATATTTTCAATTTGTTCTCTGTAATACGAAAAACAATACTTTCTGAACTAAATATAATATAAAATCATAAATACAGAATCTTCCTCCGTCTTATCGAATAAATTTATATATTATAAATTTTTAAAAATAACGAAGATGTAAGCAATAACAGCCTATAACAACAATATTTCGAATAAATTTATATATTATAATTTTTTAAAAATAACTAAGATGTAAGCAATAACAGCCTATAACAACATCACTTAAGATGTTCATAAACCTCATTAACTATTTTCGTAAACAGACCACAAAATGTGGAAGCAATTTCAAATATCTACAGATAAATTCTTGGCTATCTGTATTTACCAATTTTTTATATAAAAATTTAAGTTAATTTTTACAAAAATATCTGTCAGTCCAGCACATACTCGAATATATACAAAAGAAATTTCTCCAAGGATTTTAGATACATTGAATTTATTTTCTGCAATATATATAACATATATTCAGAACTAAATATAAAGAAGTTATTAAGGTATCTTTCCTTGTCCAAGAGAATAAAGAATTTTCGTATTATAATTTTATGAGAGCATCTACGACCTGATTTATAACCGACGGTAAAAGCAATTTTATATAATATTTATAAACCGTATCTTTCCTTGTCCAAGAGAATAAAGAATTTTCGTATTATAATTTTATGAGAGCATCTAAGATCTGATTTATAACCGACTGTAAAAACAATTTTATATAATATTTATAAACTTGAGAAAATTATTACAACATATAAGAAACAGTGAAAATTCAACGTCAGATTTCTACTAAAAATGAAAGAATTCCCGAATATCTCATTCTATTTTCGTAAAAACTAACTATTGTTAAAAGCATAACAATGTGTACTCTGACATTGTTAAAAAATTTAGGAAAATTAGTAATAAAATTTTTGGATACAGAGAAATATTTTCGGGAAATTATTGTAATGATTCTTTGCTGATAAAAGCATCTATTCGCTATCTGTATTTACCAATTTTTTATATAAAAATTTAAGTTAATTTTTACAAAAATATGTCAGTCCAGCACATTTCTACTAAAAATGAAAGAATTCCCGATATATCTCATTCTATTTTCGTAAAAACTATTGTATTAAATTCAAAGAAATTATTTATTCTGTTCTATATACATCTGTATAGATTTATATTTAATTTAAACGTTACTGACTTACTTCAAATAAGGATGAAGATAATTCTAGAGATAATCGAATGATGGACTTACCTCCATTAGAAATTTAACGAGAGATAAAGGATATTGTTAAAAGCTTAACAATGAATACTGACATTGTTATAAAATTTAAGAAAGTACAGTAATATTAAATTATTTTCCGATATAGAGAAATATTATCGGGAAATTATTGTAAGGATTCTCTCCTGATAAAAACATTTTTTTCGTATCTGTATCTTCCAAATTTGTTTATACAGTAAAACGTCGATTTTACGGACTATAAAGGGGCAAGACTAGTCCGTAAAATCGAAGTCCTGCTGAACCGCTCTTCCGATCTGACTAGTCCGTAAAATCGAAGTAACATTTTTTATAAAAATGCATTTTCAACATACCTGTACTAATTAATGTGACTTATGCCTAAAAACGGTATTATTTTACATAGAGTATTTTAAATTAAATTAAATTTCCTACATACATGTATATTAAACTTAGGTAAGTTGTTAAAATAAAAATGACGCATTATGCAATAAATGAATGCTTTATTTTACATGCATCAGTGCAGATAAGAAATGCTGGATTTAGCTGTTAGACAGTTTATGCAAATATTGTATTATTATTATTTATTTTATTTTTTAGCTTTATTTTACACGCACCAGTGCAGATAAGAAACGCTGGATGTAGCTATACTATGGACAGTTTATGCAAATATTGTATTAATATTATTTATTTTATTTTTTGGAATGGTGTTTATGCAAATATTGTATTAATATTATTTATTTTATTTTTTGGGATGGTGTCCAATGCTGGATGTAGCTATACTGTAGACAGTTTATGCAAATATTGTATAATATTTTATTTTTTGGGATGGTGTCCGTAAAATCGAGGTTTTACTGTATTAAAATTTAGATATGTTATCACAAGAAATTCTGTCCGTAAAGGCGAATTATAC
Organism: Olivierus martensii; assembly: GCA_000484575.1. Taxonomy (NCBI): domain Eukaryota; kingdom Metazoa; phylum Arthropoda; class Arachnida; order Scorpiones; family Buthidae; genus Olivierus; species Olivierus martensii. The sequence goes on along the minus strand of AYEL01014508.1, from coordinate 32,877 downwards.
TGGAATATACATTGGAAATTTCGGAAAGGACTCAGATAAATTCATTATATGCAATATATAAAACACACATTCAGAACTATATGTAAACAAGTTATTAGGAATCTTTCACTGTCCAACAGAATAGAGTTTTCATTTTATAATTTTATAAGAATATATAAGAGGTCATTTATACCCAAGGATAAATGAAATTTTATCAGACAACTATAGAGATGTTAAAATTAATACAGGATATAGATCAGTAAAAGAAATCGATGTCAGATTTCTACTCGAAATTAAAGAAATCTGATTTTCCCTGTACATTTTCGTAAAAAACTACTGTCTTAAATTAAATTAAATGATTTATACAAATCCATATACATCTATAGTTATTTATATTTAATTTAAACTTTACTGTACTTACTTCTAAGAAGTGTAGACATAATTCCAGGTTGAACCGAATAAAAAAAAAGTATAGTAGAAATACAGAAGAAGAAGAAAAAATGATTTATACAAATCCATATACATCTATAGTTATTTATATTTAATTTAAACTTTACTATACTTATTTCTAAGAAGTATAGACATAATTCCAGGTTGAACCGAATAAAAACAGTATAGTAGAAATACAGAAGAAGAAGAAGTTTCTACTGAAGAAGTTCAGTAGAAATTTAACGAGAGATATAGAATATTCTTAAAAGAATAACAATGAGTACTGAGATTGTTATGAAAATTTAGGAAAACTATTATTAATTTATTTTCGGTTACGGTGAAATATTTTCGGGTTAATATTTTAACGATTCTTTGCTGATAAAAGCATCTATTCGCTATTTGTAATTAGCAACTTTGTTTATTTTAAAATTTAGATAAATTTCAACAATAAAACCTATCAATCCAGTCAAATTATACTCGAATATACACCAGAAATTTCCACAATATTCCAGATAGATTCAATTTATTGTTTGCAATACATATAAAACACATTCAGAACAAAATATAAACAAGTTATTAAGGAATTTTTCCCTATCGAATAGAATAGAGTTTTCATATTATAATTTTGTAAGAATTCCTAAGATGCCATTTATAAGTGATGATAATGGAAAGTTTATTCAGATATGTATAGAGCTTTTAAAATCAATACAAAATATAGAACACAGTGAGAAATCAATCTCAGATTTCTTCTCGAAATTAAAGAAATCCTGATTTTCGCATTTCATTTTTATAAAAACACTTCTGGTTTAAATTCAAATGAAACTATTAATGCCATTACCTTTATAGATATAATTATTTCTAATTAATTTCAACTTTACTGGACTTACTGTGAAAAATAATGCCATTACCTTTATAGATATAATTATTTCTAATTAATTTCAACTTTACTGGACTTAATGCGAGAAAAAATACAGATAATTCTAGAGATAAACGAGTGATGAACGAATTTCCAGTCAGCGACGTAACTAAAGTTTGAGCCGCCCGGGGCAGTCTATCAATTGCTGTCCTTCTTTTGGGAAATACATAATACACATCAGATTTATTTAAACACAGTATGAAAATAAAATTTAAGAAAAGATAATTTTATTTCTTTTATTTATAAATTAAAATACAAATTGTATTTTTCTTGCTTTTTTACTAGCAAAATTCTTTATGGGACTATCAAAATCTATTTCGTTTGTTAGTTGATGTTCTATAGATAATTTTTGTAATTGTAAACTCTCCGAATAGTTGATAATTTTACTCTTTTAAAAAGTGCTTAAAAATTTTTTAATGGCAAAAAATGCGGAAGGGTCCAAAAAAGGAGGGCGGAAGAGTCGGATCGCCCCTTCCGCCCTCCTCTAGCTACGCCACTGTTTCCAGTAGAAATTAAACGAAATATAAAGATATTGTTATAAGCATAACAATGTGTACTCTGATTGTTATAAGAATTTGGTAAAATTATTATTAAATTATTTTCTGTTATATTTTTGAGGAAATATTCTAACGGTTCTGTGACCGTAATTTTGAGTCTCATGATTGGCCCTATTATTAAACGGAGTTCTATATAGTGGCGACCTATAATAATCCAGTTGTCTGACTCCCGATATATTAAGATAGTTCGTTTTAGTGTTCTCTATTACTTTAGCTACCGTTGCAGTCTGTGATCGTGTAGCCTTGTTTTGATCTAAGTGTGCAGAGTTTGTCTTCGCATGAGAATTGCTGGCCTGGCAATCCAATCGCTTCTTGGTACGGTTCCCTATATCCTTGTTTCTAATTCAGGCAGCAGTTTGGTTGCACATTTTGCCCTTAAATGTGACTTGCGTACCTCCGCTAATGTAATTCTTGAGTTGTGGAATGAGATAACTAAATGTTGGTCAGTAATTATATCGCAGCCTAAAATACCATTGTTTGGCATGGTTATTTGTGGATTGACCACATAACAAGCATGTCTGAATTGAAGTGGACCTATTTGGAATGTGAATATATAGGCCTACCAACCGTATGTTTTTATTGGATATCCCGTAATACTTTGCAATTCCTGAGGCCAATTGTGTTGTGAAAATTTAAATTCGCCCAGGGAGTCTACAAATGTTTTTGATAACAAAGTGATGTTAGCTCCGGTGTCGATCGTTAAATGATTTGATCGCCTGTTAATCAGACATTTTAAGCACGGATCCGCGTCTATGGACGATTTTGTTTGGTGCAAATCCTTTAATTGATTAACATTTCCTTTTTTATTACGATTGTGTTGGGGTGGTCTTTCCCTAACTGATGTTATAGTATGCAGCATTTTCGGATTTTTGCTTACTGATTTAATAGATTGGTTATAGGCAGTCTTATCCTGTCTATCCTGTCAAGAGTTCGTCCTCTTTCGCCTTCGACGGTGCGTTTTGCCCCGTAAATTCTGTTGAATACCGTATGATCATTTCTCAGTGTTGGGGTGGTCTTTCCCTAACTGATGTTATAGTATGCAGCATTTTCGGATTTTTGCTTTCTGATTTAATAGATTGGTTATAGGCAGTCTTATCCTGTCTATCCTGCACCTGTCAAGAGTTCGTCCTCTTTCGCCTTCGACGGTGCATTTTGCCCCGTAAATTCTGTTGAATACCGTATGATCATTTCTTGAAAGAACGTAGTGGCAGTTGTGGTAGGACCTGACATTGTTAGTCTACTTGCCGCATGCTTAAATTCCAATGCAGCGAAATTTTTGTTATAGACTTTTCTCCGTAATTTTGAGTCTCATGATTGGCCCTATTATTAAACGGAGTTCTATATAGCGGCGACCTATAATAATCCAGTTGTCTGACTCCCGATATATTAAGATAGCGCTGTGGAGAAGACTGTTCGTCATAATATATCGTTTCTTGATTCCTAGGCCATGCTCTTGGCTGTAAGAAATTTGCTTGCTCTTCTAACCTAATAAATCTGTCTCACTTCTAACCTAATAAATCTGTCATTAAGTTGCTTGATCACTGTTTCTAAATTTTTCACCCTATTTAAATTTTGTTTAACTGTGCCTGGATTAATGGTGGCAGGACTTGTCTTGCACATCTCTCCTATTTTCCCCACATAGGGACGGAATTTCGCCAGTGCTTGCTCGATGAATTCTTCACATGAGGTGACCAACAAAGCCTCTTCAAATGTTTTCAGATCCTGGGATATGACAGCTCACTTAATTCTATCATTTATCCCATTGACAAATTACACCTGGAGTTTCTCGTCCTGTTCTTTTCTTTGAATTCGTTTGATTACTGCTTTTCCCCCATCGCTAGTGCTAGCTACTTCTATTAGTGTCTCCGCTGCTAGAGATTATAGCCTAACCGCATATGTCTGTACATCTTCACCTCTCTGTTCAACACAAGTGTGGAATTGTTGTAGCCTATGGCACCTTCGCACAACTTTTTAACATCTGTGTTTTAAAATCCATATAATTTGTTATATCTTTTATTTTAAAATTTCACCAAGCATACTCCCTAGTGATCTCTACTAACTTACATTTTGTAGCCTATGGCACCTTCGCACAACTTTTTAACATCTGTGTTTTAAAATCCATATAATTCGTTATATCTTTCATTTTAAAATTTCACCAAGTATACTCCCTAGCGATCTCTACTAACTTACATTTAGCGATCCCTAATTTCTGTCATAACATTCTAGTTTTTGTTGTATCATTGTGCCTTAGTGGCGATTTCTTGTACTGTATCAAAATAGTCTGTAATTTGCTGAGTTATTTCCCCTGCGAAAGTGGGGATCATTCCGGCGAAAGCGGTCAGTGACCCGTTTGAAGCCATCACTACTCCCACAGCTAAATCCGCCTCACTAGTCATGTAGAAGTTATCAATTATAGTTGATCTGCAAATTCGTCCACTGAACGTCCCTATTAGCTGTGCCCTACTAAATATGGCCTTCAAAATATCCCACTTCCGACACCAATTTTTGAGGCGATGGCTATACGGGACCAATGTCAATATGACAGGTGTTAGGCCTATAGAGTTGATCTGCAAATTCGTCCACTGAACGTCCCTATTAGCTGTGCCCTACTAAATATGGACCTTCAAAATATCCCACTTCCGACACCAATTGTGAGGCCATGGCTATACGGGACCAATGTCAATATGACAGGTGTTAGGCCTATAGCGATAAACGGCGCGTTACAGGTAAGGATGAGTAACCAGTGGATTCAAGAAGGCGACGAGACTACATTGAATTAAAATTCAACTGCTTCTTTATTTAGAGAGACTTGTACATGATGACTTTTACAATCGTCTCGCACAACAGAAAAAGAGATACCTGTACTATTTGGATCCACATCAACTACCATAAACAATTTATGAACTTTTCGAGGAGTTGACAGAGATGTTCACTTAGTATAGTCTCTAGTCCAAATTCACAGTCCACAGTCCAGGTTATGTGATTTATTACTGATGATGCAGGTTCACTTCCTGACGATTTTGAAGAACTTAAAATAGATAGAGTGGCAATTACTGTATCCATCTAAAGGCGGGTGTCCACTGTCCCGGTTTTAACGGACATCCGGCAGTTGCCATGGCAACCACGTGACGGGCTACTGGAAGGAGCAGAGTGTGTCGGACCAAAGATTTTTGTATCCTTTCCGACGGATGAACCGGAGAACAAGTGCGCCGGTCCCTGGCAAAGTTAGCTCTTAAATCCCGTGACCTTTTCGTTCACCTTTTTCCCGGGAGAGGAAAGCTGATGTTTATTTCTCAAACATCCATCGAAATGGGTGTCGAATTCGCGACTATTCTCAGACACCTGAGATAAACATTCTCAGCGATTTATGATTATAGGGGATGAGACCCGAAGTCGAAATACAACGCGCCATGTCGCCGTCGATTCGATATGTTTATTTTTACAGGTGTTTTTCTCCCTCGTTCGAATTCCTTTCTATCTCTGCTATTTCTCTTACATTATCTTAATTGCTATATTCGGAATTCCCGAGTCTCTACAGGTGTATTCAAACGAAATTCGAGCAGACCAATACATTTATTGTGTTAATTTATCTAAACTAATCACATTTGGTAAGTATAGATAGCAAACACATATTTTGCAATTAGAATCGTTAGAATATTTTCCCGAAAATAGCTGTTTATGTCTGAAAAATTTTTAATATAAATATTCTGAAATTTTTATAGCAATGCATTCCCACATTGCTTTTAACAATATTCTTTAATTCTTGTTAAATTTTTACTGTTTTTATACGTACATTATTCGTTTGTTAGTATAAATAATGTAATCCTGTAAGAAACCCAATAAATAACTGAAGAAAATTGAAATTTTACTCAGATATATATGCATTTCCACATTGCTTTTAACAATATTCTTTAATTCTTGTTAAATTTTTACTGGTTATACGTACATTATTCGTTTGTTTGTAGAATTATTTCTATCTTTCTTCAAAGTAAGTCTATTAAATTTAAATTAAATAAAATTAGTTATAGATATATATTGATTTTCATAAATTATTCCTATGAATATAAACCAATAGTGTTTACCAAAATACAACGCACATTGAATAAAATTAAAATTGTTAAAAATCGTTAATTTATGCGCATGCTTATTGGATAAGTAAAATAAAACGGTTAATATTCAATCATTTCTTCATTGTCAAGTTACATTAAATTTTTAAGATTATCTACATTTAAAATGTTGAAGCTTACTGTACATAATTTTAATCATATGACTCAGTGTTATTCTATCTCTGTTAAGAAATCCCGATATATCACACTAAGTTTTGGTAAACACGTTTATAATCAAAGGAATAATTTATGAAAATCAATACTGGTTTTAAGAAACTAAGAGAGATAAGAATACCACTTTACTGGTTTAAACCTAAAACTAAATTTAAACCATAAGCTTAGATAGGTCAAAATACGGGTCTATTGGTTTATAATCAAAGGAATAATTTATGAAAATCAATATACAGTATATCTATCACTAATTTTATTTAATTTAAATTTAATAGACTTACTTTGAAGAAGGATAGAAATAATTCTACAGACAAACGAATAATGTATGTATAACCAGTAAAAATTTAATTAACAAGAATTAAAGAATATTGTTAAAAGCAATGTGGGAATTCATTGCTATAAAAATTTCAGAATATTTATATTAAAAATTTTTCGGACATAAACAACTATTTTCGGGAAGATTTTAATTGCAAAAACATATTTTGCAATTAAGATCTAACGATTCTAATTGTAAAATATGTGTTTGCTATCTATATTTACCAATTGTGATTAGTTTAGATAAATTAACACAATAAATGTATTGGTCTACTCGAATTTCGTTCAAATACACCTGTAGAGACTCGGAATTCCGAATATAGCAATTAAGATAATGTAAGAGAAATAGCAGATAGAAAGGAATTCGAACGAGGGAGAAAAACACCCTCGTTCAAATTAACATATCAAATCGACGGCGACATGCAAGGAATTCGAACGAGGGAGAAAAACACCTGTCAAAATAAACATATCAAATCGACGGCGACATCGCGCGTTGTATTTCGATCTTCAGGAGAACTCTCGTACCCTATAACCATAATCGCTGAGAATGTTTATCTCAGGTATCTGACAAATAGTCGCAAATTCGATACCCATTTCGACGGATGTTCGAGAAATAAACATCATCTTTTCTCTCCCGGAAAAAAGGTGAACGAAAAGGTCACGGGATTTAAGAGTTAATTTTGCCAGGGGACCGGGGCACTTGTTCTCTGGTTCATCCGTCGGAAAGGATACAAAAATTTTTGGTCCAACACAGTCTGCTCCTTCCCGTCTTGTAATGCGAATTCGATACCCATTTCGACGGATGTTCGAGAAATAAACATCATCTTTTCTCTCCCGGGAAAAAAATGAACGAAAACGTCACGGGATTTAAGAGCTAATTTTGCCAGGGGACTGGGGCACTTGTTCTCTGTTCATCCTTCAAAAAATATACAAAAATTTTTGGTCCAACACAGTCTGCTCCTTCCCGTCTTGTAACGTCCCCTACTCGCTGTCGTAACCACCATCGATTTTGCAACAGCGATCGCCGAACACGTGTCCACAGAATTAGATGGATAATTGCCGATCTATCTATTTTAAGTTCTTCAAAATCGTCAGGAAGTGAACCTGCATCATAGTATTAAATCACATAACCTGCACTGTGGACTGTGAATTTGGACATATGACTGAATTTGGACTAGAGACTATACTAAGTGAACATCTCTCTCAACTCCTTGAAAAGTTCATAAATTGTTTATGGTAGTTGACGTGGATTCAAATAGAACAAGTATCTCTTTTTCTGTTGTGCGAGATGATTGTAAAAGTCATCATGTAAGAATCTCTCTAAATAAAGAAGCAGTTGAATTTTAATTCAATGTAGTCTCGTCGCCTTGTTGAATCCACTCATTACTCATCCTTACCTGTAACGCGCCGTTTACTGCTCTAGGCTTAACGCCTGTCATATAGACATTGGTCCTGTATAGCCACGGCCTTACAATTGGTGTCTGAAGTGGGATATTTAGAAGGTCCACATTTAGTAGGGCAGAGCTAAAAGGTACGTTCAATGGTCGAATTTGTTCAATGTAGTCTCGTCGCCTTGTTGAATCCACTCATTACTCATCCTTACCTGTAACGCGCCATTTACCGCTCTAGGCTTAACGCCTGTCATATTGACATTGGTCCTGTATAGCCATGGCCTTACAATTGGTGTCTGAAGTGGGATATTTAGAAGATCCACATTTAGTAGGGCAGAGCTAAAAGGTACGTTCAGTGGTCGAATTTGCGGATCAACTATAATTGATAACTTGTAGATGACTAGCGAGGCGGATTCAGCTGTGAGAGTGGAGATGGCTTCAACCGGGTCACTAATCGCTTTCTCCGGAATGATCCCCACTTTCGAAGGGCACAGCGAATTATGGACTATTTTGATACAATAGAAGAAATTGCCACTAAGGCACAATGGTCAGATATATAGAAATTAGGGCTCACTAGATTTAAGTCAGTAGGGATCGCTAGGGAGTATGCTTAGTGAAATTTTAAAATGAAAGATATAATGGATTATACAGATTTTAAAATGCAGATGTTAAAAAGTTTTGTGAAGGTGCCATATGGCTACAACAATGCCACACTTATGTTCAACAGAGAGGTAAAGATGTACAGACATATGCAGTTAGGCTATAATCTCTAGCAGCAGAGACACTAATAGAAGTAGCTAGCACTAGCGATGGGAGAAAAGTGGTAATCGAACGAATTCAAACAAAAGAACAGGACAAGAAACTCCATGTGCAATTTGTCAATGGGATAAATGATAGAATTAAGTGAGCTGTCATATCCCAGGATCTGAAAACATTTGAAGAGGCTTTGTTGGTCACCTCATGTGAAGAATTCATCGAGCAAGCACTGGCGAAATCCCGTCCCTATGTGGGGAAAATAGGAGAGATGTGCGAAACGAGTCCTGCCACCATTGATCCAGGCATGGTCGAACAAAATTTAAATAGGGCGGAAAATTTAGAAACATTGATCAAGCAACATAATGACAGATGTATTAGGCTAGAAGTGATATTAGAAGAGCAAGTGAATTTCTTACGGCCAAGAGTACGGCCTAGGAATCAAGAAACAGCATTTGCCATAGCACTATCATAATATATCGGGAGTCAGACAACCGGATTATTATAGGTCGCCACTATATAGAACTCTGTTTAATAATAGGGCCAATCATGAGACTGGAAATTTTGGAGAAAAGTCTATAACAAAACTTTCGCCATGTCGAAATTTAAGCATGCAGCAAGTAGACGAACAATGTTAAACAAAATTTAAATAGGGCGGAAAATTTAGAAACATTGATCAAGCAACATAATGACAGACGTATTAGGCTAGAAGTGATATTAGAAGAGCAAGTGAATTTCTTAAGGCCAAGCGTATGGCCTAGGAATCAAGAAACAGCATTTGCCATAGCGCTATCATAATATATCAGGAGTCAGACAACCGGATTATTATAGGTCGCCACTATAAAGAACTCTGTTTAATAATAGGGCCAATCATGAGACTTGAAATTTTGGAGAAAAGTCTATAACAAAACTTTCGCCACGTCGGAATTTAAGCATGCGGCAAGTAGACGAACAATGTCGGGAACTACCACAACCGCCACTACATTCTTTTGAGAAATGATCACACGGTATTCAACAAAATTTATGGGTCAAAACGCGCTGTCAAAGGCCAAAAAGGACGAGCTCTCGACAGGTGCAGGATAGACAGGAGAAGACTGCCTATAACTAATCTATTAAAGTAGTAAACAAAAAACCAAAAATGCTGCATACTACAACATCAGTTAGGGAAAGAGTACCCCAACACAATCGTAATAAAAAAGAAAATGTTAATCAATTAAAGGATTTGCATGAAACAAAATCGTCCATAGATGTGGATCCATGCTTAAAATGTCTGATTAACAGGCGATCAAATCATTTAACGATCGACACCGGAGCTAAGATCACTTTGTTATCAAAAACATTTGTAGACTCCCTGGGCGAATTTAAATCTTCACGACGCAATCGGCCTCAGGAATTGTGAAGTGTTATGGGACATCCAATAAAAACATACGGTAGGTAGGCCTATATATTCACATTCCAAATAGGTCCACTTCAATTCAGACATGCTTGTTATGTGGTCAATCCACAAATAACCATGCCAAACAATGGTATTTTAGGCTGAGATATAATTACTGACCAACATTTAGTTATCTCATTCCATGACTCAAGAATTACGTTAGCTGAGGTACGCAAGTCACATTTAAGGGCAAAATGTGCAACCAAACTACTGCCCGAATTAAAAACAAGCATATAAGGAACCGTACTAAGAAGTGATTAGGTTCCCAGGCCAGCAATTCTCAAGTATCAAAAACATTTGTAGACTCCCTGGGCGAATTTAAATCTTCACGACGCAATCGGCCTCTGGAATTGTGAAGTGTTATGGGACATCCAATAAAAACATACAGTAGGTAGGCCTATATATTCACATTCCAAATAGGTCCATTTCAATTCAGACATGCTTGTTATGTGGTCAATCCACAAATAACCATGCCAAACAATGGTATTTTAGGCTGAGATATAATTACTGACCAACATTTAGTTATCTCATTCCACGACTCAAGAATTATGTTAGCTGAGGTACGCAAGTCACATTTAAGGGCAAAATGTGCAACCAAACTGCTGCCCGAATTAGAAACAAGCATAAAAGAAACCGTACTAAGAAGCGATTAGGTTCCCAGGCCAGCAATTCTCATGCGAAGACGAACTCCGTACACTTAGATCAAGACAAGGCTACACGATCACAGACTGTAACGATAGCTAAAGTAATAGAGAACACTAAAACGAAAGGAAAAGCACTAGTACAGGCAAACTGATCAAAATCTGCTACTGCTCAAGTAGAATCAGGTCCAGTGCGACCTGATTCCTTGACTGACAGAACTCCCGAACAGGCTATTACGATAGCTAAAGTAATAGAGAACACTAAAACGAAAGGAAAAGCACTAGTACAGGCAAACCAATCAAAATCTGCTACTGCTCGAGTAGAGTCAGGTCCAGTTCGACCTGATTCCTTGACTGACAGAACTCCCGAACAGGCTATCGACCATGGGTATGAATTATTATTTTCTCCAATAAGGCCAGAGCCCAGGTCGAACAAAGAACCCAGCTCTCAACCGCAGACTTATCATAATTATGCCGAGAGTAGTTGAGGATCCAATGGGTATGAATTATTATTTTCTCCAATAAGGCCAGAGCCCAGGTCGAACAAAGAACCAAGCTCTCAACCACAGACTTATCATAATTATGCCGAGAGTAGTTGAGGAGCTAACCCTGAAAAGATAAGGAACCTCTCTAGTCCAGCAAGCTGTAGAATTATGAGGAGAATAATCAAACAACCTAACTAAATAATAATAATCGGTTACGATTTTAAATTTAAATAGATTTCATTTTATATAATGCCAATAACAGGAGGCAAATAAATAAATAAGAGGACAAAGCCGAATTGATATAGTCTATTTACCCAGTTGTCGCATCACATTTACAGATAACTGTTCGTAGGTAGACAACTAATAGAGAAAACTGTCTTACCTGTGATAACCCCCCTTGTAGGTCTGGGGAAGAAGAGTAAGCCTACCGTATAATCTGCATGTTGTAAGAACTTTGCGACTAAAAGATATCATTCATAGAGAAGCAATCTACAAACACCCTTTCAGAACTGGGGAAAATAGAATTAGCCTGCCATGAGTGAGCCTGAATGTCGTAAAAGGCAAGATAAGGTAGAGACTTAAGTAAAGGCTCAGTAAGGCCAATGTTTCACCACCAGCTCCACACTGGTATTAAACAGAACTATATAGAAATTGAAATTATTAAGAAATAAAAATAAGGAAAATAAATAAGAAAAGAAATAGAGAAATAATATAAATTAAGTATAAGTAAACAAATTAAGAAGAAAGGGGAAATTAGAAAACAAGTACCCAGCATAGCCGGTGCACGAGCAGGTGTACACTATAAGAAGCATATGCGCAGAAACAATGCAAGTGTGCGCTACATGGACTGATACACAAGAAAATGAAAGTATATATCATATTCAAAACAAGAAATAAGGAACGAATAAAATATGAAAATAAAAATAAGAAAAAGGAAATGAAAATATAGAAATAAAAATAAGAATATGATAGAATAAGTTGAAATAAATAAATAATGATGGAAAATAATTTTATAAATTATGCTAATAATTGTATTTATAAGTTTAAAATAAGTTTAAGAAGACGCTGCTTACAAATTAAAATTTGAACAGTCACAGTTGCTAGAGTAACGACCTTGACACAAAAATGATGTCAAATCCACCAGAAAGAAGTGCGTTCATCACTTCCTATTTCATAGCAGCATTATCGAAAAGTGCGGAATTAAAATTTGAACAGTCACAGTTGCTAGAGTAACGACCTTGACACAAAAATGATGTCAACTCCACCAGAAAGAAGTGAGTTCATCACTTCCTATTTCATAGCAGCATTATCGAAAAGTGCGAAGAAGAAACTGGAAGTTGGTCACTAAAAAGGATGAAACTGACATATTTCGGACTTCCTCCGGCACCAATTTATAGAAATATTCATAGAATTATTATTCGTTTTAATAATTTATATTTTGTATTGGTGAAAAGTGCGAAGAAGAAACTGGAAGTTGGTCACTAAAAAGGATGAAACTGACATATTTCGGACTTCCTCCGGCACCAATTTATAGAAATATTCATAGAATTATTATTCGTTTTAATAATTTATATTTTGTAATTTTATATATTATGTATTTCTATATCTATAATATGTATCATGTGATCATTATTATATAAAACTTAACTAAAACACACAGTAATAATGTATCGATCTCAAATATTATAAACGTGTATCCGGAATTAGAGAGAATTATTAAAATAAGGGAGAGAGATATTTGTACACACTTAAGAACACAAGCATGTTAATTTGTATTTTGGAATTTTGAATTTTAAGAATTATTATATATTTCTGTGTAAATTGAAATTTTAAAGGAATTATTTAATTGACAAATGTAATATTTATTTGTTGCAATGGGTACGAATTATTATTTTCTCCAATAAGGCCAGAGCCCAGGTCGAACAAAGAACCGAGCTCTCAACCAATAGGGAACCGTACCAAGAAGCGATTGGATTGCCAGGCCAGCAATTCTCATGCGAAGACGAACTCTGTACACTTAGATCAAAACAAGGCTACACAATCACAGACTGCAACAGTAGCTAAAGTAATAGAGAACACTAAAACGAAAGGAAAAGCACTAGTACAGGCAAACCGATCAAAATCTGCTACCAATCAAGTAGAGTCAGGTCCAGTGTGAACTGATTCCTTGACTGACAGAACTCCCGAACAGGCTATCGACAATGGGTACGAATTATTATTTTCTCCAATAAGGCCAGAGCGCAGGTCGAACAAAGAACCGAGCTCTCAACTGCAGACTTATCATAATTATGCCAAGAGTAGTCGAGGAGCTAACCCTGAAAAGATAAGGAAACTTTCTAGTCCAGCATGCTCTAGAATTCCGAGGAGAATAATCAAACAACACAACTAAATAATGATAATCGGTTACAATTTTAAATTTAAATAGATTTCATTTTATATAATGCCAATAACATAAAAGTCAAATAAATAAATAAGGGGACAAAGCCGAATTGATATAGTTCATTTACCCAGTTGTTGCATCACATTTAAAAATAACTGTTCATAGGCAAATGACTAATAGAGAAAACTATCTTACCTGTGATAACCCCCCTTGTAGGTCTGGGGAAAAAGAGTAAGCCTACCGTATAATCTGCGTGTCGTAAGAAGCGACTAAAAGATATCATTCGTAGATAGAACAATCTACAAACACCCCTGCAGATCTGGGGAAAATAGAATTAGCCTTCCGTGAGTGAGCTTGCATGTCGTAAAAGGCGACTAAAAGGTAAGATAAGGTAGAGACTTAAGTAAAGGCTCAGTAAGGCCAATGTTTCACCACCAGCTCCACACTGGTATTAAACGGAACTATATAGAAATTGAAATTATTAAGAAATAAAAACAAGGAAAATAAATAAGTTAAACGGAACTATATAGAAATTGAAATTATTAAGAAATAAAAATAAGGAAAATAAATAAGTAAGAAAAGAAATAGAGAAATAATATAAATAAAGTATAAGTAAACAAATTAAGAAGAAAGGGGAAATTAGAAAACAAGTACCCAGCATAGCCGGTGCACGAGCAGGTGCACGCTATAAGAAGCGGATTCGCGGAAACAATGCAAGTGTGCACTACATGGGCTAGTACACAAGAAAATGAAAGTATATATCATATTCAAAACAGGAAATAAGGAATGAATAAAATATCAAAATAAAAATGAGAAAAAAGGAATGAAAATATAGAAATAAAAATAAGAATATGATAGAATAAGTTGAAATAAATACATAATGATGGAAAATAATTTTATAATTATGCTAATAATTGTATCTATAAGTTTAAAATAAGTTTAAGAAGACGCTGCTTACAAATTAAAATTTGAACAGTCACAGTAGCTAGAGCAACAACCTTGACACATAAATGATGTCCACTCCACCGGAAAGAAATGCGTTTGTCACTTCCTATTTCATAGCAGCATTATCAAAAAGTGCAGAGTAGAAACCAGAAGTTGTTACTAAAAAGGGTAAAACTGATGTATTTCCGACTTCCTCCGGCACCAATTTATAGAAATATTCATAGAATTATTATTCATTTTAATAATTTATATTTTGTATTGGTGGAATTTTATATATTATGTATTTCTATATCTATAATATGTATCATGTGATCATTATTATATAAAACTTAACTAAAACACATAGTAATGTATCGATCGCAAATATTATAAACATGTATCCGGAATTAGAGAGAATTATTAAAATAAGGGAGGGAGATATTTGTACACACTTAAGAACACAAACATGTTAATTTGTATTTTGGAATTTTGAATTTTAAGAATTATTATATATTTCTGTGAAAATTGAAATTTTAAAGAAATTATTTAATTGACAAATGTAATATTTAGTTGTCGGAAGAATTGTAAACATATAGAAAATGAATAGTAAGCTTTATTAGATCTAAAATGAATCTATTTTGATAACGATACATCATTTTGGAAAGTTGGGAGTATTGTAGACTCGGAATTCCGAATATAATTAAAGCAGTTAAGATGCAATTAAGACAATGTAAGAGAAATAGCAGAGATAGAAAGGAATTTGAACGAGGAAGAAAAATACCTGTCAAAATAAACATATCGAATCGACGGCGACATCGCGCGTTGTATTTCGATCTCCAGGTTAATTCTTGTCCCCTATAACCATAAATTGCTGAGAATGTTTATGTCAAGTGTCTGACGAATAGTCGCGAATTCGACACCCATTTAGACAGATGTTCGAGAAATAACATCAGCTTTCCTCTCCCCGGAAAAAGGTGAAACGAAAAGGTCATGCGATTTAAGAGCTAACTTTGCCAGGGGACCGGCGCACTTCTCTGGTTCATTCGTCAGAAAGGATACAAAAATCTTTGGTCTGACACACTCTGCTCCTTCCTGTCTCGTAACGTCCCCTACTCGCTGTAGTAACCACCATCGATTGTGCGACAGCGATCGTCGAACACGTGTCCACAGAATTAGATGGATAATTGCCTATCTCTCTATTTTAAGTTCTTCAAAATCGTCAGGAAGTGAACCTGCATCATAGTATTAAATCATATAACCTGGACTGTGGACTGTGAATTTGGACTAGAGACTATACTAAGTGAACATCTTTGTCAACTCCTCGAAAATTTCATAAATTGTTTATGGAAGTTGATGTGGATCCAAATAGTACAGGTATCTCTTTTTCTGTTGTGCGAGACGATTGTAAAAGTCATCATGTACAAATCTCTCTAAATAGAGAAGCAGTTGAATTTTAATTCAACGTAGTCTTGTCGCATTGTTGAATCCACTTTTTACTCATCCTTACCTGGTCATCATGTACAAATCTCTCTAAATAGAGAAGCAGTTGAATTTTAATTCAACGTAGTCTCATCGCATTGTTGAATCCACTTGTTACTCATCCTTACCTATAACGCACCATTTACCGCTCTAGGCCTAATGCCTGTCATATCGACACTGCTCCTGTATAGCCGTGCCCTTACACACTTTACAAATTTTGGAAACGATTACATATATATTCAATTTGTTCTCTGTAATATGAATAAACAATGCTTTCTGAACTAAATATGAAATCATAATTACAGAATCTTCTTCTGTCTTATAGAATAAAGTTGTTATATTATAATTTTTAAGATATAGTTAAGAAGCAAGCAATAAACGTCTATAATGACAATATGTTTATAAACCTCATAAACTACTTTAGTAAATAGACCACAATGTGGAAGCAATTTCAGATTTCTATTCATAATACATCTTAAACTTCCGTCTTATAGAATAAAGTTGTTATATTATAATTTTTAAGATATAGTTAAGAAGCATGCAATAAACGTCTATAATGACAATATGTTTATAAACATCATAAACTACTTTAGTAAATAGACCACAATGTGGAAGCAATCTCAGATTTCTATTCATAATACATCTTAAAATTCCACTGGTTTAATTTAAATAGAATGATTTTCGAAAATTTTTACATAAATATATTTATTTCTATTTATTTAAACTTTAATGCACTTACATCAAAGAAAGATAGAGGTTATTTCAGAAATAAGGCCTAATAAAGAAAGAGGAACAAATCACCAGTAGACTTTTAGGGAGAAATAAAAAATATTGTTAAAAACAATAACAACATGTACTCAGATATTTAATATTAATTTTCTTAAATTTTTTAACAATTTTCAGAAATAAACAGATATTTTATGTTAAATGTTATAGTCTTATTATTAATTATTCGCTTTTATGATGGTAAAAATGATCTATTTATTTAAACTTTAATGCACTTACATCAAAGAAAGATAGAGGTTATTTCAGAAATAGAGCCTAATAAAGAAAGAGGAACAAATCACCAGTAGACTTTTAGCAAGAAATAAAGAATATTGTTAAAAACATAACAATATGTACTCAGATATTTAATATTAATTTTCCTAAATTTTTTAACAATTTTCATAAATAAACAATATTTTATGTTAAATGTTATAGTCTTATTATTAATTATTCGGTTTTATGATGGTAAAAATGATTTATATAAATTAAAAAATGCAGGTTTGCAAAATGTGCAAATTCTTTTTTTATGAGAGCATCGCAAGGTAATAATAGTATTGTGTAATGTATTTTTATTTTGCAATTATGTTTTCGTATTTTTTGTAAATAACATTTTATTTATGCATTAATTTTTGATATTTATTATTTTATTACATCGTCTGGGGGTCGCCCAAATGCACGCTATATAAATTAAAAAATGCAGGTTTGCAAAATGTGCAAATTCTTTTTTTATGAGAGCATCACAAGGTAATAATAGTATTTTGTAATGTGCTTTTATTTTGCAATTATGTTTTCGTAATTTTTTGTAAATAACATTTTATTTATGCATTAATTTTTAATATTTGTTATTTTGTTACATCCTCTGGGGGTTGCCCAAATGCACTCCATATTTAGGATGAAAAAATAAAGAATAAACAAAAATATGAATCCGCTATCTATATTTTTGATTATATAAAAATTTACATAAATTAACACAATAAAATCTATTAATCCAATCGAACTATACTCGAATACATTATTTTATTTATGCATTAATTTTTAATATTTGTTATTTTGTTACATCGTCTGGGGGTTGCTCAAATGCACTCCATATTTAGGATGAAAAAATAAAGAATAAACAAAAATATGAATCCGCTATCTATATTTTTGATTATATAAATATTTACATAAATTAACACAATCAAATCTATTAATCCAGTCGAACTATACTCGAATACACATTATAAATTTCGGAAAGGATTCAAGTTCAAGTCAGTTTATTTTCGAAATACTAAAAAGAAAACAGTCTGAATTAGATATAAAAATATAATTAAGGAATCTTACTCTATCAAATAGAATAAAGGGTTGTGATATTATAATTTTTAAGAATATCTAGGACCTCGTTAATAACTGACCATAATGGCAATTTTATACAATATCTATAAACCTCATAAAATTAATACAATATATAAGAAACAGTAAAAATTCAACCTCAGATTTCTACTGAAATTGAAAGGAATGCTGACATATCACACTATATAAAGGTATATACATGTATAGTAATTTCTATTTAATTTAAATTTAATTGACTTACTTCGAAGAACGATAAACGAAAGATAACTGTATAAACCAGACCTCGTTAATAACTGACCATAATGGCAATTTTATACAATATCTATAAACCTCATAAAGTTAATACAATATATAAGAAACAGTAAAAATTCAATCTCAGATTTCTACTAAAAATGAAAAGAATGCTGACATATCGTACTATATAAATGTATATACATGTATAGTTATTTCTATTTAATTGACTTACTTCGAAGAAGGATAAAAATAATTGTATCGATAAACGAAAGATAACTGTATAAACAAGTAAAAATTTAACCAGAGATTAAGAATATTGTTAAAACGCTAGAAATCTGTATACACATTGCTATAAAATATTAAGAAAAATTATAAATATTTTGGGTTAGAGAAAAATATTTTTCGGGGGTTATTCTATCGATTCCCCGCTGATAACAGTATGTATTCGCTAATCATATTTAGCCATTTTTTTATATTAAAGTTTATATAAATTATCATAATAAAATCTATCCATCCAGGCGAATTACACTGAAATATACATTGGAAATTTCAGAAAGGACTCCAGATAAATTCAATTTATTATCTGCAATATATAAAACATACATTTAATACTGATGCTATAAAATATTAAGAAAAATTATAAATATTTTGGGTTAGAGAAAAATATTTTTCGGGAGTTATTCTATCGATTCCCCGCTGATAACAGTATGTATTCGCTATCTATATTTAGCAATTTTTTTATATTAAAGTTTATATAAATTATCATAATAAAATCTATATATCCAGGCGAATTACACTGGAATATACATTGGAAATATCAGAAAGGACTCCAGATAAATTCAATTTATTATCTGCAATATATAAAACAT
Source organism: Olivierus martensii (assembly GCA_000484575.1). NCBI lineage: Eukaryota > Metazoa > Arthropoda > Arachnida > Scorpiones > Buthidae > Olivierus > Olivierus martensii. Next base: position 13,719 of record AYEL01014508.1, on the reverse strand, counting down.
ACATTTATTACTAAATATAAACAAGCTATTAAGGAATCTTTCCCTGTCCGATATAATAAAGGGTTTTCATATTATAATTTGGTAAAGTATCTAAGGTCTCTTTTATAACGGACGACAATTGAAATTTCATTCAGACATCTATAGGGCTGTTAAAACTAATACAAAATGTAGATCACAGTGAGAAATCGATGTCAGATTTCTACAATTTTTTTATATTAAAGTTTATATAAATTATCATAATAAAATCTATCCATCCAGGCGAATTACACTGAAATATACATTGGAAATTTCAGAAAGGACTCCAGATAAATTCAATTTGTTATCTGCAATATATAAAACACACATTCAATACTAAATATAAACAAGCTATTAAAGAATCTTTCCCTGTCCGATAAAATAAAGGGTTTTCATATTATAATTTTGTAAAAGTATCTAAGGTTTCTTTTATAACGGACGACAATTGAAATTTTATTCAGACATCTATAGGGCTGTTAAAATTAATACAAAATGTAGATCACAGTGAGAAATCGATACCAATGGAAGTTCGTCATTGGAGAAAAACCAACAGCTGAAGTGCACCGGAGGAGGCAGTTAAAATTAATACAAAATGTAGATCACAGTGAGAAATCGATGTCAAATTTCTATTAGAAATTAAAGACACCCTAATTTTTCGCATTACTTTTTCGTAACAAAACTACTGTCTAAAATTCAATGAAATGATTTGTTCAATTCTATATACATCTATATTTATTTCTATTTAATTATCTCCTTCTTATTTGAAGGAGATAATTCACTGAGAAAAATACATTGCCCAACTTGCCCCACTGCTCAACTAGCCCCGCTCTACCCTACATCTATATTTATTACTATTTAATTATCTCCTTCTTATTTGAAGGAAATAATTCTAGAGATAATCGAATGACGAACTTACCTCCATTAGAAATTTAACGAGAGATAAAGGATACTGTTAAAAGGTTAACAATGAATACTGGAATTGTTATAAAATTTAAGAAAATTAGTATTAAATTTTTTTCGGAGATAGAGAAATATTTTGGGGAAATTATTGTAAGGATTCTCTCCTGATAAAAGCATGTTTTCGGAATCTGTATCTTCCAATTTTGTTTATACTAATATTTAGATAGTTTATCATAATAAAATTTATCCATAAATGCGAATTATACTCGAATATACATTGAAAATTTCGGGATGGATTCCAGATAATTTCAATTTATTATCTGCAATATATAAAACACACATTCGGAACTAAATATAAACAAGTTCTTAGAAATCTTTCACTGTCCAATAGAATAATTTTCATATTATAATTTTATAAGAATATATAAGACCTCGTATCAAATTCAATTTATTATCTTCAATATATAAAACACACATTCGGAACTAAATATAAACAAGTTATTAGGAACCTTTCATTGTCCAATAGAATAATTTTTATATTATAATTTTATAAGAATATATAAAAGACCTCGTAGATAACTGAGGATAAATGCAACTTTATCAGAAATCTATAGGACTGTTAAAATTAATATAAAATATTAATCAGAAAGACAAATCGATATCAAATTTCTACTCGAAATTAAAGAAATCCTGATTTTTTGCCTTACGTTTCATAAATAAACTACTGTCTTAAATTCAAAGAAATTATTTAGGAAAATCTAAATACATCTATAGTTATTTCTATTTAATTAAAGATAATTCAAGAGATAATCGAATGACGAACTTACCTCCATTAGAAATTTAACGAGAGATGAAGGATATTGTTAAAAGCTTAACAATGAATACTGGAATTGTTATAAAATTTATGAAAATTAGTATTAAATTTTTTTCGGATATAGAGAAATATTTTGGGGAAATTATTGTAAGGATTCTCTCCTGATAAAAGCATGTTTTCGGAATCTATATCTTCCAATTTTATTTATACTAATATTTAGATAGGCTATCATAATAAAATCTATCCATAAATGCGAATTATACTCGAATATACATTGAAAATTTCGGGATGGATTCCAGATAATTTCAATTTATTATCTGCAATATATAAAACACACATTCGGAACTAAATATAAACAAGTTCTTAGAAAACTTTCACTGTCCAATAGAATAATTTTCATATTATATAATTTTATAAGAATATATAAGACCTCGTATCTAACTGAGGATAAATGCAACTTTATCAGAAATCTATAGGACTGTTAAAATTAATATAAAATATTAATCAGAAAGACAAATCGATATCAAATTTCTACTCGAAATTAAAGCAATCCTGATTTTTTGCCTTACGTTTTCGTAAATAAACTACTGTCTTAAATTCAAAGTAATTATTTAGGTAAATCTATATCAGAAAGACAAATCGATATCAAATTTCTACTCGAAATTAAAGAAATCCTGATTTTTTGCTTTACGTTTCGTAAATAAACTACTGTCTTAAATTCAAAGAAATTATTTAGGCAAATCTAAATACATCTATAGTTATTTCTATTTAATTTAAAATTTATCACTTACTTCGAAGAATGACGGAGATAATGGTAGAGATATCCGAATTATAAACGTATACCAGTGAAAATTTAACGAGAGATAAAGAATATTGTTAAAAGTATAACAATGATTATTGATATTGTTATAAAAATTTAGGAAAATTATTATTAAATTATTTTCGGCTATGGTGAAATATTTTCGGAGAAATATTCTAACGATTACCTGCTGATAAAATATGTATTCGCTATCCGTATTTATCAAATTTTATTTTAAATATCTATTGGCCAGTCGAAATATACTCGAATATACAACAGAATTTTCGAAAGAATTCCAGATACATTCGCTTTGTTTCTGCGATACCATATAACATATATTGAGAACTAAATATAAAGCAATTATTATTAAATTATTTTCGGCTATGGTGAAATATTTTCGGAGAAATATTCTAACGATTCCCTGCTAATAAAAATATGTATTCGCTATCCGTATTTATCAAATTTTATATTAAATATCTATTGGCCAGTCGAAATATACTAGAATATACAACAGAAATTTTGAAAGAATTCCAGATACATTCGCTTTGTTTCTGCAATACCATATAACATATATTGAGAACTAAATATAAAGTAGTTATATCGAATCTTTCACTGTCGAATAACAGGTTTTCATATTATAAATTTATAAGAATATCTAAGACTTCATTTATTAGTAACGATTAGACAATTTTATTCCTATATCTATAAAGCTGTTATAATTAATGCAATTCTTTCACTGTCGAATAACAGGTTTTCATATTATAAATTTATAAGAATATCTAAGACTTAATTTATTAGTAACGATTTGACAATTTTATTCCTATATCTATAGAGCTGTTATAATAAATGCAGTAGGCTATATAGAACATAGCGAGAAATCAATCTGAGATGTCTACTTAAAATTAAATGAATGCTTTGATATTACACTATATTTTCATAAAAAATACTCCTGTGGTAAATTCAACAATATGATTTATGCACATCTTTATACATATCTATAGTTATTTATATTTAATTTAAACTTTACTGGATTTCTTCTAAGAAGGATGCAGATAATTATATTGATCAAAAAATGATGAACTTATTTCCAGTAGAAATTTAATGATAAAGATAGTATATTGTTGAAAATATAACAGTGTGTACAAAAAAATGATGAACTTATTTCCAGTAGAAATTTAATGATAAAGATAGAATATTGTTGAAAGTATAACAATGTGTACGCAAAATTTTTGTAATTATTTAGTAAAATTAATAATAAATTATTTTCGGTAATATATAGGTATATTTTGGTAAATATTCTACCTGTTTTGTGGTAGGAAAGTTATGAATTTTCTATCTGTATTTAGCAGTATAGATTATATTAAAATTTAAATAAATTTACACAATAAAATCTATTAGTCCATTCGAATTAGACTCGAAAATAAAATAGAAATTTCAGAAAATATTCCAGTTATTTTATAATTATTTTTGAAAAACTAAAAAGAACACAGTCTGAATTAAATCTAGTTAATGAATGATTCTCTGTCGGATGAATGAAGAGTTTTCATATATAATTTTGTAAGAATGCATAAGAAATGGTTAATAACTGACGATAATATCAATTTTATTCAATATCTATTGATATAAACATGATAAAATTTATACATTATATAGAATATAGTGAGAAATCGGTCTTAGATTTCTACTGAAAATGAAAGAAATCATGATATAACCCATTCTACTTTCGTAAAAATTAGTAAAATTAATAATAAATTATTTTCGGTAATATATAGATATATTTTGGTAAATATTCTACCGGTTTTGTGGTAGGAAAGTTCTGAATTTTCTATCTGTATTTAGCAGTATAGATTATATTAAAATTTAAATAAATTTACACAATAAAATCTATTAGTCCATTCGAATTAGACTCGAAAATAAAATAGAAATTTCAGAAAATATTCCAGTTATTTTATAATTATTTTTGAAAAACTAAAAAGAACACAGTCTGAATTAAATCTAGTTAATGAATGATTCTCTGTCGGATGAATGAAGAGTTTTCATATATAATTTTGTAAGAATGCATAAGAAATGGTTAATAACTGACGATAATATCAATTTTATTCAATATCTATTGATATAAACATGATAAAATTTATACATTATATAGAATATAGTGAGAAATCGGTCTTAGATCTACTGAAAATGAAAGAAATCATGATATAACCCACTCTACTTTCGTAAAAACCTACTGCTTTAAATTCAGAGGAATCATTTACGCAAATCTATATATATGTATAGTTATGTCTATTTAATTTAAATTTAATTGACTTACTTCGAAGAAGGATGGAGATAATTGTACAGATAAAAGAATCATCACTGTATAACTAGTAGAAATTTAACGAAAGATAAAGAATATTGTTAACAGCCTAACAATGCCTACTTATTGTTATATTGTTATAAGAATTTTAAAAATTAATATTAAATTATTTTCGGTTATACGCAGATATTTTTCGGTAAAAATTACACGGTTATTATTAATTACACCCTACTGTGGTGGCAAAAATTTTAATTTGCTATCTGTATTTATGAATTCTCTCACATTGTTATAAGAATTTTAAAAAATTAATATTAAATTATTTTCGGTTATACGCAGACATTTTTCGGTAAATATTACATGGTTGTTATTAATTACACCCTACTGTGGTGGCAAAAATTTGAATTTGATATCTGTATTTATGAATTTTGATCATATAAATTTAGATATATTTACACAAAAAAGTCAATTGGTCCAATTGTAATATACTCGAATAAACATTAGAAATTCCGGAAAGATTTCTGATGCTATCAATTTATTTTTGTACTGCTTATTTAATTGCGTACACAAATTATCTTGTTTGCTTGACTGACGGTACATATGCAAGAAGTACATATTATTAACAAGGAACTGTAGCCCACTCTGTGAAATTTAATTGCGTACACAAAGTATCTTATTTGCTTGACTGACTGTACATATGCAGGAAGTACATATTATTAACAAAGAACTGGTCCTCACTTTGTAATATGTCGTTTGTATACACAATGTAATAAAATTTTCTAATTAGCAAGGGGAGGGTCCAGATATTCGTCTCACCGATTTTCTTCACACTTGGCACATTAGTAGAGGATCATAGGAAGAATAAAATCTTAAAGTAGTAAAGGGCACTTCTCAAGCATTCGCGGAAAAATCGCATTTAAACTTTTCATAATAACTTGTATGTTAGGAGTACGAGTTATAATGATATAGTTGTTATGGTGAGCGATTATGGTCTAAATAAATTCTGGTTCGAGACTCGACAGGGCTAATTTTTTTATTTATTTTTCTATATTTATATAAATTATTTAATATTTATTATTTTATGACAATGATAATTTTATCATCGTATTAAGAAATAATCTAAGAAATAGCAAATATCATTTTATGTATTTATAACAAGCTTGAAATAATTGTAAAAATTATTCTTTTTACACCAATCAAATTGCTTAAATATATGATAATTAACTGCAGAATAAGGAAATATATAAACTGGAATGAAAATCAAAAATATTAATTTTAAATCAGTTCTTTATCCATTTTAATTATAATTTCCTAATTTTATTTTTACTGTAAACATCCAATTAGATAAAATTTTCTAATTAGCAAGGGGAGGGTCCAGATATTCGTCTCACCGATTTTCTTCACATTTGGCACATTAGTAGAGGATCATAGGAAGAATAAAATCTTAACGTAGTAAAGGGCACTTCTCAAGCATTCGCGGAAAAATCGCATTTAAATTTTTCATAACAACTTGTGTATTAAAACCTTTAATGTTAGGAGTACGAATTATAAAGATATAGTTGTTGTCGGTAGCGATTATTGTCTAAATAAATTCTGGTTCGAGACTCGATAGGGCTAATTTTTTTTATTTATTTTTCTATATTAATATAAATTATTTAATATTTGTTATTTTATGACAATGATAATTTTATCGTCGTATTAAGAAATAATCTAAGAAATAGCAAATATCATTTTATGTATTTATAACAAGCTTGAAATAATTGTAAAAATTATTCTTTTTACACCAATCAAATTGCTTAAATATATGATAATTAATTGCAGAATAAGGAATTATCTAAACTGGAATGAAAATCAAAAATATTAATTTTAAATCTGTTCTTTATCCATTTTAATTATAATTTCCTAATTTTATTTTTACTATAAACATCCAATTAAAATTTCAAATTTGTATACTTATCCTGATCGAAAATTGAAGAATATGGAAATGACAAATTCTATTAATATATATATATATATATTTAATATTCGAATTTAATAGCAAGTAAATGTACGGGAAGTTTCCAAAAATATATTGCATTTATTCACACATTTATATATATATATTTTTTTAATAACATTATTAAAACAAAATTTATATAAAAATGTATATATGTAACAAAATATTTACATACTCAAACCTCTGTTCATGAACGCCTCGGATCACGAACAATTCGGTTTACGAACAAATTTTCCGAACACATAGCATCTCAGATGACGTATTGTATCTCGAGTTTCGAACACGCCAGCCGTCAACGTAAACATTTAAATCGATTTTTTTTTTTTTTTTTTTTGTAAGCTTGGTGGCTAAAGAGAATGCCCCTCTCCCCTCTTGTGTCACGTTAGAAACATTTTAAATCGTAGACAAAAACAAATCTCATTAGAAAACTTTTTAATGCTCAGTGGTATGAAGCAGAGTCGAGTGGCGCCAAGGGACAGAAAAAAGAAAAAGAATCCGCATTCAAACAATAACATTTCGCTTCCTCACTATCTTCCACTTACGCCGTCAACTCTTCTCCATACAGGTAAGGTAAAAGTAAATTAAGTTTTCGTGTATATTTGATCTGCATAGTGTTGTGTTTAACATTTTGTGAAAAATTGATTTTGATAAATTGATTTTGTGTTAAGAACTTATGTACAAAATACAGTTATAAAACATTAAATAAACAATCATCTGGGATTCATGAACGGAGTAATCCATTTTAAATTAATTCCTATGGGGTAAATAGTTTCGATTTACGAATATTTCAGTTTATGAACGATCTTCAGGAACGAATTAAGTTCGTGAATGGAGGTTTGACTGTAAAAAAAGATATTTTGTTGTACATGCATGCATTTATATATATTTTATTTGATAACATTTAATGTAATTATGTATTACATTTATACCTTCATTTATTATACATTTTGTTTAATAATCTTAATTTATTTGATAACATTTAATGTAATTATGTATTACATTTATACCTTCATTTATTATACATTTACTTTAATAATCTCAACAGATGATTAGGATATTAGGATTATTAAACAAAATGTATTTGTTTTATAATCCTTTAAATTCTTATATAAATTTAAAATTAAATTTTATATAACTTTTCATTATATCAAAAATTAGCAAATAAAAAAATTAATTCTCATCCGGAATATTTGAAAGTTTCAATCAATTCACTCTTTAAATTTCCTACAAAAAAACGAAGGATGAATGAAATTTTCTTTTCCTAAATTAAATACTTTAGATGATTTAGAATTAGTAGTAAATTCACATTAAATTAGATGTGTTTATTATGCCATTATTAATTACGCAAAATTATTTTTATTTTAAAAATTTAATTTTAGGAATGAACCGATTGATTTTGATTTTCCCGTTTTATAAAAAACTCAGATATTTTGATTTTTATTAAAATCAAATCGATTTTTCCTGATATAAGAGAGATCATTTTTCTGATATTAATTACACTTATTTTTAATGTGCAATAGTTTTTTCCATAAATTAATATTATTACATAAAATAAATTAAAAATATGACTACAGTAGGTGTTTCTCTCAGTAAGAGATATCATTTTTATAATATATATAATGCCATACATAATTCGTAAAAATGAAATGAAGGGAGTTTTTAAATTAAATTATTAAAATTTTAATTTATTGAATAAAAGTTACTAGATATTTAAAACAAATCGCATTAATTCTAAGAAAAAAATAAAATATTAGCTTTAAGGAAAATATGTGGATTTATGAAAATCATATATCATTTGTTTTAAAGCAGGAATTTTATAAAAAATAATCATTTAATTTTCAAAATTATGTAATAAAACAGCATAATAATGTCTGAAGATCATAGAGGCTAAGAAATGAAACCTCCCTGGCCAATCCAGTTATTAGGTATCTACTCATTCACGAATTTTATAACTTTAACCCGTTTGTTGCCACTTTGAACTATAGTTCGTTCAAGTTGAAACATTTTTCTTTTATTTGAACCAATTTTCAATGATTAAAATATAATTAATTCGTTGAGTTTAATATTAATTCCAGACAAATTCTGAGTAACGCAAACCACTTAGTAATAGAAAATTTAGGTCAACCTTCGATTTTCAATATTTCTTTAGCTAATGTAAACAGCGATTTGATTAACCTTCGATATTCAGGTCATATTGACATGAAATATTACTTTACTTCGTAATATATTATATATTGCAATGATGATATATAATTTCAACTCTTTTTTTACGTGTATATAATGTGACGTTCAGGTCATATTGACATGAAATATTACTTTACTTCGTAATATATTATATATTGCAATGATAATATATAATTTAAACTCTTTTTTACGTGTATATAATGTGACATACAGTATTATGTTATTATTCTCAAAAAGGTTTGCTGAAATATGATTATAAAATTCTCAATAAAAATGTTTAAGAATAAAATGAAAATCGTGCCAGAGGAACTGATTTTAGTGTTCTATCAAATCATATTTAACTGCGGTGGAATGGCCATGTGTGCTTAAAATTTGATTTATCACTTGTATATTTTTTCTAATTTATTTTCTACCTGCTCACTTGGGATGCAACGATTATTAAAAATATCGATTCTCGATACTACTGGATATAGTTTTATGAAGAATCGATAGGTATTTCAGCAATTACCCGAAGTAAATCGATAATTATAGTTGCCTATCGATACAAGACTTTAAAATGAATATTTCTGAATGAGTAGATCGAAGAATTGATTATTAGAAATATTAATTATTTATTTTCGCCTAAAAATAATAATAAACCAATAAAATAATCGTCTTTTAAAAAGTATTATTTTATGAGATATCGAAAACGTTTAAAGTTTAATAAAATTTTGCAGTTGATTAAAAATAATTTAATAGAAATAACTTTATGATATATTAATCAAATTATAATGCACTAGATAGACTCGTTTAAACAGATAACCTAAAGATTAGAAAGAAATCGGAAATTAAAAACTTTATTATAATAAAATAATTTAATTTCACAACATACAGGTACAGTGGGAGACCAAATTCATTCAAATATTGGTCGCTTGCAGTAGACTTCCAGTATATAAATAAAGGGTTTACGGAAAATTCGCCCCCTGCATTTCGCCTCCGACAATTCGCCCCCAGGACATTTCGCCCCAGGACATTTCTCCCCGGAACATTTCGCCTCCAGCACATTTCGTTTACGGAAAATTCGCCCCCTGCATTTCGCCTCCGACAATTCGCCCCCAGGACATTTCGCCCCCGGAACATTTCGCTCCAGGACATTTCTCCCCGGAATATTTCGCCTCCAACACATTTCGCCCCAGCACTTTTCACCCCCATCACATTTCGCCCCCTGTAGATAATGAATAGACTACAAAATTGCAAATATAGTCAACTCTCGATATCTGGAATTTTTATTGAAACCCCAGCCCCTTTAGTAGATATTCGATGTTACAAATTAAACCTAATTAATTAGCAAAAATTAAAAAAGTAAAATCTCGCTTAATTTACAGTTAAATTTTTTGATAATTTTACAATTAAATATGCTTTTATTGTCTTTCTAAAGATGTAAAAAATTTTTCCGAATTTTATTTTTTTGATAACTTTTCGTTCGTTATATGAGATCGGAGAAATCACAATTTTCTATATGAAATATTAGCCGTCCAACGAAATGTTTGACATTTTTTGATAGTGGCAAGTCTTATGATTAAAATAAGGTATGGATGAAGAAAATTAGATAATACTTAAAACAAAAATTATCGATAAAACACTCAGTATACTATGTAAGTAGTTCAATCAAATAAATTTATATTTTATTATTTAAACTTTGAGAATTTATTCAATTTTATAAAAATTTCTAATATTGGTTTTCGCTATTTAAGTGTAACGCTTTCCGTTTTTTTTTGGTCGGTTACACATTAATTATTGATAAATTGGCCTAATTTGATATATTTATTATAGGAAAGAGTTGTAATGTGTATGGGACGATATCTTTAAAACTGTTTAAAATGAATAAATACGAGTGTGCGAGGCAAAAAGTAAATTATAATGTAGTTAAATGGTAAAAAGTTAAGAATTTGGAGCAATTTATCGCTAATTTTACGTTTTTTATAAAGTCTGACACTCCACAAAAAGTACCGTACATTCAGTTAGTAGTTCTTTAATGTGTTGAATATTATGATTTTTGTAAAAATTAAACATTAATCTATGACGTATGTAATCGATATGGTTCATTATATAATCTGTCCGCCATCGATTTATAGATGAATTAATATACTGTATATAAGACATGTAACAAAGTTAATTCGATAAAAATAAATTTTGCGCTTTTTATAACGCGTATATAACGCGTTATTATTTTTTTCTATAATTTACTAATCCAAAATAACGTAGATCGTTATCAGAAACCCATTCGAAACAAGTTCGCCAAACTTATCCTCGAACTTCAAGTGGGAACAAACTGTGCTAGGCTGTAACTATAATATAGAAATAGACTTGTTATAATGATATTGCACTTGTTAAATAATTAACGAATTAATTAAAGATGTAAGCACTTTTCGATACAGTATTAAAATGTTTACAAAATACCATACACTAAAAAACGCTTCATCGTTATATAGGAGAAAGCGAAATAAAAAAATACGCAGTTTAAGCAGTTGTAATGTTGAGAAAAAAAATTTCCCGGAAATATAAAAATGGGTAAAAGCGCACCCATACCTCTCCTATCTGTTACTATACCAATATGACATTACTGCAATTAATACTATTACGGTAATAAGACCTAAATAAAAAACAACAAAGAAAAATTATTTCGACGATATTTTAATATTAACTGATTTACGGTTAAGGATAATAATAATAACAACAACATAGATAAATATGTAAACAAGATTAAAAAACAAAATACGAAACTCGCAATGCGAATTGAATATCGCGAGGAGTTACTTTTCATTGGGGTTGGTTGTTCATCTGTTGATTTTGTGTTGTCTGTAGCCAACAATAGTTCGGTTTTTAGTTTATCTCCTAACTTAAAATGCAGAATGAACTAATGCATATCAAAAGAATAGTCGAACTTTTTCAAAATCATATTCTGATTGATTGCCTTAGAGGTATTGCATATAAATTCGAGTTTTAAACGATAATAATGTGCATTTATTATATTAAAATAAAATAAATTAGAATCATTAAAAGCTTGGTGTATTATTTGCAATTTTGTAGCCTATTCATTATCTACAGGGGGGCTAAATGTGCTGGGGGCGAAAAGTGAAGGGGCGAAAATGGCTAGGGGCGAAATGTCCTGGGGCGAAATGTTCCTGGGGCGAAATGATCTGGGGGCGAAACGTTCTCGGGACGAAATGTAGGGGGCGAATTGTCAGAGGCGAATTTTCCAGACACCACTAATGACACCTTAGATTTTTTAAAGGTTATAATATAACAGCACTTTATTGCTTACGACAGAGAAAGATTCCTTAATTGCTGACAATTATCACATACATTTTTATAGGTATTTCCTATAGTACGACTATTTCACTTTGTGAAATATGAATTATTACTTACTTTAACAGCTGAATTAGCTATATATAAACAAAAAATATTTCAAACCTAGTAAAATTCTCCTTCATCCATCAATTAACATTATAATGTCTCATCAATACATTAATAATACTGATAAAGTTATTCTAAAAATATATACAGTATTTTTTTAATTTAATGAAGAAAAATTGTATTGAACTGCATCATAGGTGTTGTTTCTATAAAATTTATTGGTAATAAAATAATTTCACATTAAAAATTCATTTTAGTCGAAATTTAAATGATGTTAAACTAGCAAACGAATATTGGAATTTTTCATTTGAATAGAATGATATTGGAACTTATGAGGGAGGATGCATGAAAACATATTCTGATTTAGTAATTTAAAAGCATGTAAACAAACTAGTGATTAATTCTTTAACGATTGGCACATAACATCGTGTTTCAATAAATTCTACTAAATCATATTATGGTTTGAATAAAATTTAATAAGTAATAAAAAATACAATTGCAGATTCTTATATTTACTTAGAGAAAATGATATGTGTGTCACCTAAAATATCTTTAGAGCGCTTTCTGATTAGCCACTACTTCAATTATTTTCGTTTCATAAATGAAAGAGTATCCATAATTTCAGTAATATTTCTCATAAAGCTATATAATACTAAGAGGTAATTTTAGATTATATTTTGTAGAATATTTTATGATTTATTTTAAACTTTGGATTGATCGAATTCCTCTGTAATTAATTATTCAAAATGATTTATACGTTTATTGATTAAGTATGCCTTACACGCAAATTGTTTAATATAATCTTTAATTAAAATGCAAATTAAAAATTATTAGTTTAAATTTAGAAGAAAAAGAGAGATTATTTTCGAATTTCAAATAACTTCCTATAGTATAAGAATGATTTTTTGGTATTTGTTAATAAATATGCAACAACAGAATTTTTCTTGAGTACATATTAAGCATCCAAGCAAGCATTACAATCGCGTCATGCTTATATTGCCTGTCGAAGTGATGTTGTCTTGTATTTTAACTTTGTAATAGAAAAATCAACCGTGATATTCTTTTTATTGTAAAAATGGTTTTTCTGCAATATCTTCAATTGAAAATCGGAATTTAATTTGCCTTTCATGTAACAGAATGTTGCAGGAATCTTGTTTTAAATAATGCATAGTTCTAAGATGGAAGAAATATACAGAAACATAATTCATGTGTTTCCAGAATGACAACTCCGTGAATGAATTGATAGACTACCTAATCAGTTGAAAGGATACAACAGTTCAAATGATCATACTTATTTTAGTTTTTGCTTATAATTATTCAAT